>DWTU01001152.1:0-14019 GCA_018251515.1 Cecropterus confusis | reverse complement strand
TATTTTTTGTCAACTATAGACGTCGCTGGCGTACAGGGCCCGCAAGTGCTGGTCAAGTATAGACGACTTTGGCGTTCAAAAGGTTAAAAGTGCTTACAAGTATCAAGTACTCACATATGAATTTATTTAAAATTCCTCTCGGACTATTAGTATTACTCTCTACAGACGAACAATCGAACAATCGAACCACGAAAATTCTGCTTCCAATACATGTGATTTTCAGTCGACAATATTCACGCTGGCGTTCTCGGTGTGCGGTCGCTGGCTGGCGTCTGGCGGCGGCGGCGGCGAGGTGCTGGTGTTCGACCTGAGCTCGGGCGCGCCCGCCGCCACCGCGCCGCCCTCGCACAGCGCGCCCGTACACGCGCTGGCGTTTAGCCGCGATGGCACTATATTATCGTCAGGTAAATCAGTATGTTTGATTCATTACTGCCTCACGAGAGGACGCTATAGAATATCATCTAAAAGTGAGAGATTTCCACATCGGCCAAGGGAAGATCGGTAGACTTCTCGTGCCTTAAAATTACTTTAAAAAGTTTCAGATCTTTCTTCACAATTATTGCTTTCACTGTAGTTATAATTTTATGCATATTCATATTAAAAATTCATTATAAATTAAAAATGATATGGTGAATCAAAATATTGCAACAAAATTTATATGCCTAATAGGAATGTATGATGTATGATGATCAAGATTTCTTTCACCACCTTTACCAATGAACAAAAGGTAGCTTGCTAACTTAGCGTGTTACATTAAAAACACAATTTAAACAGTATAATAGATTGTTTTATTAAATTTTATTTTTAGAAGTGTTTCAGCTGTATTTATTATTTCAGGTTCATTAGACTGCAATATAAAGCTGTGGGATTTCACAGCCATCACAGAAGAAGCTACCGGGGAAGAGCCTGGAGTAAATACATCAACAGTAAAAGAAGATAAATATTTATTAAGATCTTTTGCCACTAAAAATTCTCCTATTAAAAGTTTGCATTTTACCCGAAGGAATTTGCTATTAGCTGTGGGAACCTATGAAGGAAGTTCATAAAAAAACAATTGCTATTATTATCTATATTCTTATGATAATAAATCATTTTTAATACATATACAATTTATTTGTGAAACTTATAATATTTGAAGGAGGTAAGATCTTTCATTAGTAATAAATTGAACCATTAAATTTAAAATGGATTCATTACTCCTTGCAACTTGTGCTTTCATAGCTTGTTTAAAGTCTTCTTTCACACCCTTATCTGCCCCTCGAGTTCCAATCCTTCTTTGTCCTAGATGTTGCTGTGAATTTGGTAAGATATCCAAAACAATATTTTTTCCCTCATTCCATATAAAACTGAGTTCTTCTAAAATATCTATGTGTATAATATAAGCTGAAAAAAGATGATAGTGGAAAACTCCTCTTTGTTTTATTATTTCTAGAATATGGATGAAAACAGCTTCTTCTTGAGGCCAACCAAGTTGCATCAACACAAGCATGTGGCCATATGTTAAGTCTGCAGTATTACCCGAGTTTAATAAAATCCTTATTAACAGAGTGCAAAAATAATGCATGATAGCAACTTTTGTCACTGGTAAGAAATGGAGATGTCTATGTTTGCCGCCAACAATTAGATCTGATTCCAACACTCCTTCTACTGATGGTAACTGTGGCAAAGCCACTAAAATATTTTCAATGCATGCTGTGTAATTTTTTTGAAAAAAACATATAGAAACCCTGACTATACTAGATGCAAGTGAGGATACGGTAGGTGGCGGCATTGCTTCTTCATATCTGCCACGATAAAGAGCTAGTTCTTCAGAGAAACCTTCACACCATGGTTTTATTTGTAAATGTGATGTAAGTTTCATGAACTCACGTGATATTACATCACTGCTGTGTAAAAGCTCCCAGCAATTAGCAGCTGCTTGAAACTGATGTGCTGATATACCTGACACTTCAATGTCGCCTTTCTTTCTCTTTGATGGAGGCATTTCTGGATCCGAAAGAGCTTCAATTAAGATGTGATTTCCTTTTAAAGATTTCTGTTCATAAAGTGATCTTAGGAAAAAAGCCACACCACAATATAACAGTTGCCGACAATCTTGGCTGTTCCTTAATGTCATTAACTTTTGGAAATATGATTCCTTATTCAAACTGTTACTGTAGTTTACTAAATATGTGTCCCATCCTAATTGTCTACCCAATAGGTCAAGTACACCATAGAGCCGTTGCCATGGGTCTGTAATATCATTTTCTGCATCATTGTAGACATAAGAATTGTAAAAATCAATTGCTTTTACTAACAGTCTCTGAAGCAGTCGAGGTGATTCTAATGAGCTAAGAAGAGGCAAGGTCTCGACCACCAGTAAACGAGCATATCTATTATCATAGAATACTTTTTCAGTGTTTATTAAAGTTTTTACAAGACTGTCCACACCTAACTGTGGGAACTTTTTTAGTAGTAACACTAAAAGTCTACAATGTTCCATAGTGTCGTCACTGTTTTCGACACTGGTTTTAAGGATGGTTAACTGTATATCTGGATTCATGTTATCAAACATTTGACTTAGGAAACTTGGATCATTAGATTTCAATGCATTCGCAATTGCAGATATTTCCGGTAAGAGATTCGGTAGATTTTGTCTCGGCATCATTAATGAACTAAAACATTCTGCTGCCTCTAAAACATTACCAGACTGCTTCTCCATTAAATAGGCTTCAAACTGAATTTTAAAATTTGTAGGAAACAGTGTTTTTGCAGTAAGCATCCACGCCTTGGCAGAATGAATGTTGTATTTCTGAGCTTCCTTAGCTCGCGATATAATGTAATCTTCATCGTCCTCTGTCATGATAGTTTCTAATGCTGGCATTCTATGAAGTGTCCACTTAATAATATATTATGTTATTATTTATGAACATAAATGATTAAAATTTTGTACTTTCAGTATCAGGACTTGTGGAAGTTATCCCGTGAAATTAACAATATTGACAACTCCTATGACCATATTGTAAATTGGTAAATAACCAAATGACACTTGACAGCAACTTTTTAACCTTTTCTAAATGACACGACTGCTTACTTTTCGCCTATTTTTATTCAGGTCCATTTTAGCATACTCATAAGAGAACAATTTAAGTCAACACAAAGAAAGAGCGACATGACTTGTGTAGTATCATTTTGGAAACTGACAGTGTTTTTTACATTCATTAAGGACCATAGGTATGGCCAGATAGCCACAGGCCGAGGCTATTTAACTACTGAAATAGGAAATAAGTTAGTTGACCCAGAACTAATAACCAAAAACTTAAAAAAAAATCGTCTAATTTATAGCCATTTGAAGTGTCAACTTGCTAGCCATAAACATAGGATTAAAACTCGAAGACTATGAGAAAATAGATGGACTAGGCCGAAAAACAAGAAGTTGCGTCTAAGAAACATTGTATTAAGAAAATAGTATTTAATTGACAGATGTCACAAATCCCATGATATGAAAATACAATGTTGTAAATATTAAATAATCGAAGATACAGAACAGCAATTAAAAAATATTGTTATATAAATTTAAATTGTCGTCATTCTGTATTGTATTATATACATAGAACATAACATCATTTACATGTTTGAACGAAAACTAAAGTAACAAAGTGGATTTGAAATCCTAAATCATGAGTAGGGTTAGATTTAACATTTACGATCATCCACCTGAATTACCAGATCACATTTTGGAGACAATTTTTTCTTATTTAAGTGTACTAGAATTGCGACACTGTGCATTAGTGTGTAGAAGATGGTATAGGATTTTAAACGATGAAGATAATGATGTTTGGAGAACACACTGCATGAAGAAATTAACAGAAGAAGTTGTTAAATCCGAATTACTGATACCTCTGCCGACATTTAAAGCTAAATTAAGGGCATATTACCATGCTTGGAGCCCATATGACTGTTCCAGAAACATATACATTAAAGCAAATGGTTTTACATTACACAGGTATTGTTTTTAATATTTTTAGACTTATCACTTCACTTTAAATATTAATTATACAAGGTAATTGAAAACATAAATAAACTCACTGTATCAATGTAGTTTATATTACTTTTATCGTAGCAAAATCTTCTGTGATTTTAAGGAACATAGTTATGTTCTAGCTTAAGATTAGATTTTACTGTATGATATGTCACCTTATAGATTTCTAATTTTAATTAAGTAAAAAGATAATCTCCCAAATACTGCCATTAAAAAATAATAAACAATAAGCATGAAACTACACAGATAAACATACACTTGTTTACACACATTACTTAAAGAGTTTTTAACATTTAGCAGTTTAGTTTAAATATCAGTCTTGTATGAATATAAAGTAAGTCAAACTATTAAAGTTATAGAACTATTTGCTGCCTTTGATGTCAGCAATATAGTCATCCAAAAATCTAATTTTTTACCAACCCTGGATAGTCTTATTTTGATATATATCTTCTATAATATATCTCACATATATTGTGTTTATATACAGAAACCCTGTAGCGCAGAGTACTGATGCATGCAGAGGTAAAATAGGTTTCCATCGAGGGAGACACACATGGGACATAGTTTGGGATGGCCCACTGGGAACTGTGGCTGTTATTGGTATTTCAACAAAGGAAGCACCTCTGCAATGTCAGGGATATGTGGGCCTGCTCGGATCAGATCAACACAGTTGGGGTTGGAATTTAGTAGACAACCAACTATTACACAATGGAGAAACAAGAGGCCATTACCCACTCTTAAATAATTGCCCCAGATATCAAGTATGTAACTTTTTTTTTGACAAAGACAAGGTATTTAATATTTTATTATACAAAATAATTTTATAGTAAGACAACATAATTTAATAATTATTATAGATGTTATTTATTCTGATAATTTCTCATGTGAAAACCTGATTAAATTTTCCATTTATTTGATGTAGAAACTTCAATTCGGTTCAATTTAAATAACTCCAGTTTAACCTCATGCAAATAATATTCCAATTTTATGTTCTTAATATATTATTTTCTTTTGCAGGTAGGTGAACGTATAAGAGTAATATTAGACTGTGAAAAACATACATTAGCTTTTGAAAGAGGATATGAGTTTTTAGGTGTTGCATTTAGAGGTAAGAATAATTTTTATTAGAATTTCTAAAAACCTTCGTATTCGAGCTTACAAGTACCATACATATATGAAAGTTATAATACAAATTTTTCATTATTACTTTTTCCCCATTTTACCATAAAAAAAATTGATAATGTGATATATTTATATCATGAAACATAAATATTGACTCATTTCAGGTCTTCCAAATAAAAAAATATTTCCAGCAATATCAGCTGTATATGGAAATACTGAAGTGTCTATGGTTTATTCTGGAGTTCCACTGGATGGTTGACAATTGAGGAATTTTAAATATTAAAACATGTGTGATATAATTTACCACTAATCTTAAGATGTTAAGTTATTCATTCCTTGTGTTGGATGTGGCACTACAGAAATACTTTGCAATAGCTTTAAAATCACCATTAATTTGAATTGTTTGTGATTTACTATTCTAGTCATATTACCTAATATTTATAAAGTGATGTACAAACTTGTGTATAAAGTGTGAAAAGGATGATAAACTTCCAGGTGCAAAGATAGCAATAAATTCAGATAAGAGTGATAAATTAAGAATGATTTACAAAATTAAATTAAAAAGCATGTTGCTCATTTCATCTAGTAATCTTTTTCCTGTTCTTATCCTAAAAAAGAAAGTCACAATACTTTTGATACGAGTTAAATGTGTACTTAATATCTATCTACCAAGTACAGCAGTACTATTCTAAGTACTTATTATACAACATAAATTAATTTATGTTTCATCCTATACATTGTATGATGTATGTTCATCTAAAATGAAAGGGAAAAATGCAATTCAATGACTTGAGAAATGCCTCAAAATTAATTTACTGAAATATTCACACTAGTGAGTTTACAAAAAAAATACAATACCAATATTAAATGGATTTTTTAAGCAGGACAGTAAAATTGATAATTATCTTGTATTTTTGAATGAATGTATGTATTTAATAAAAATAGGTATGTGAGTATGATTTATGTTTAATGTTAATAATGCCACAATTTTTATCCAACAGTTCAATTGATGTTTTCTGTATTATTAGTAACATTAAAATTAGATAAAGGTGATGTGTTATACCATAACGGAGAATTTTATATTTTATATTCACACAATTAAAGATTCATAACAGTACCTACATTCACTGATTGTGTGCTTGTTATTGTCAATTTCTATTTATTTATGAGTAATTTTCAGATGTTAAGATGATCGCGGGTTTTGGTATTCATTAAGGGTGAACTGATGCAATATATTGTGTTACATTACACCTATCGGAGTCTCCAATTATCTAAATTAGTTTGTTTGATGTAAGCACGCGATCATCATAAAGTTAGCCTTAAACTAATATATTTAGCTAGATGTAGGTAATTAATAAAATTCGATTACTTGTACATTAATAGTTAGGGACTTGCCACATTTTAAATAAGGAAATGCACTTATAGCCCAAATATATACAAAGGCAATCAACTTATAGCAAAGGCAACATAACAATTTATGCTACATACTTTTACATAAGTTTTGCCAAAAATTCATATCAGTATGATGACACCATGATATTTATATCCAAGATGATAACATGATCTAATTAAATAATTATTGACATATAATTACAAATAAATTTCATTGACTTACTTACGTAGTCATATACGTAACTTATGTAGAAATTATCTACATCGCAACAAAAAGAAAATTTAATACAGTCACATTCTAGCTACATTTAGGTAATTGTTTGTATCAGTTTACCTACATGGTGGTCAGAGAAAAGACGTCTAAAGTAAGGACTAATTTGTGGCGCTTAAAATACCTATCAGTAAAAATCTAATAAATGTGTAAAAGAAAATTGGTTACATGATAATATATGTATGCGTTAAAAATTCATTTATTTGGTCCAAATTATTCTGATTAGTGTTGTAACGTCCTGGATATCAAAAATGATGCAAATTCATGTACCTGTAAGGTAGTTCCCCGCAGTTCCTCTTTAATTTATTAAAAAAAATGGTTATGGTACTAATATTTCACACATTTCTCCTACTCCTCCAAAATCAATGTAATATTACATTATTTATGAATACTTTTATTATTAAACGCCTTCTTGTTGAACTTAATAAGTTATGTAGTAGATTGTAGGTAGTCAAAATAATTATTTAGGATTTGTTCATGATTTATAAATACACAGAACCAGCCATAGATGTCGAAAGCCGCTGAATTAGGTGATATATGGAGCATTTGTTTTGTATTTCTATAAAATTTATAACAAAATTGACGACAACAAACGATAGGAATACAAAATATAAGACTTTTTCTAAATATAAAGTGGCGGCTGCCCCCCTCCCCCTTAGCAACGCCCATGGAATATGGAGTACATTAATAGATTTTATCGGTTTAAGTATATTTATAATTTTGCCTATATTTTATAATTTTGATTTCAGAGATAATGATAATATTGTGAAATAGATTTGATGGAATCGTCACGGGGAACAACCAATCATATCTCAAAGAAATCGATATAAATTTGTGTTTTGCATTTAGTTATTAATATGATGCAATTTATTTATTGTATATGCTTTGTTCTTGCTATGACATGTTATATTTATAAAAAATATTTTCAAATACGATTTTTTTTTGCTCTGCGTCCAAATAGTATAATGATAAAAAACGTAAACAAGAACAAAATAAAATCTGAGTCTTAATCAAAAGTTAATCACAGATTTGTAGCTACCCTTGCTTTGTAAGTCCCGTTTACCAGACTAATTAACACGTTCAGTACCACCTACGCACCCTGTGTTCTTATAAATTTCACTGCGGTCTCAGCAACACGCCAGGCGTGCTAAAAGTGCTTAGTAATAAAATACGGCAGCATTTGAAAAGCATTCGTGAAAATCATAATTGCAGTGAATGGGTTAAACAAGTGAAAAGCAAGGATTCATTGCGTTAGGTCTGTAATTTTTCGCCAATATAGATACATCGAATTCTTGAATTTTTTTAGTCATTAACAACAACCAATATCTATGCAGCTGATGTTAAAATTCTCGAACAATCCCAAAAAGGACACTACACAGCAGTAGCTTTTATATATAATTATATATATAACATTAGAATACATAAACGAAGAAGTTAACATTGTGATTTTTAAATGGTACATCAGTCTTCGTCACATTACTACATACTATAAGACCCTTTACCTTGCAGTAAGTAGGAATGCTGTCATTGTTATGCTGTGATATGATGGAAATTTCCAAACACATTGAAGATTATCAAGGCAGCTCATTAATTTTTATTTGGTTCCAAATAATCCAGGGCTGCGCTAACCTAGTAACTTGTGATTTTTTTTAATGATTTGAAATTAAGCTTTTACATTTCCAACCCTATATACTAGTAGAGCTTAATTTTGTTTTACAACCGAATCATTAAGTACTTGAAATGTTCAAGGAAGTGTGATTTTAGGTAAAATCAACGAAAATAATACACGCATTTTCAATATGTAAACAAACTTTATTATTTCGAATAATGGCGCAGGTTGCACAGTGTTGAGATTTAAAGCATACTTACATATTTATACCTACATATAAATAAAAGTGTTTGAACCCCTAAATACGTAAGTTCTATTACATTTCAAATACTGGCAAATACATCACAAACTTTTGCTATTCAAATAATAATTATTGCTCGACCATGATATATTTTTATTAAAGACTTTCGCCTGTAAATTCTATAAATTAATCCGGGTTTTTTGAAGTCTGTAAAAAGATTTCCTATAAGTATGTAAGGACAAAGGGAATTTATATTTCAAACAGGACACCAGTTGTTTTATAGATAAGAAATCCCCACTTTCTATTGGATCAACTTAAAACTTTTTTATCTTAATTATGAATCTATAGCTTTTTTGAGGTAAAATTTACTACTGAGGTTGTTTAGTTAAACGAAGTAGGTTTAATTATTTGATTATAGTTTTTCACTATGGTAAATAATGTACGTTTCATAATTATATATTTATTGTTTTATTGAAAAGCAGATTCAAGCAGAAAATTAAAAAAATAATAGTAAGTACGAAAGGTGAAGATACCGTGAGACAAGACAAAAGTGTCATCGAAAAACCTTAAAAAAATCCGCTACCTTGTGAATTGTGTATGTACTACTTCAAAATTGCAAGTATTGTTTACTTTACACAAAAATACTTTTACACAGACGCCACAACTTATAAACTATATCCTTTAAATTATGGATATTTTTCAGATCGAATTGTCCCTTTTACTTGTAGATTATGTCACATGTTTTGTAAATATGTAGACAATACTGCAATATATTGCTCAAACTGTATTTTTTAAGACACTTAGGGCTGCCTACAAGATACGAAAATATGAAGAAATTGCAACTAGCCCAAATAATCATCATAAAAATAAATAAAATCTAAGTGACCACACACATATAGGTACTACAGCACACGAAAATAATCATTGAGTATTATGTACTACTTATTTATCTAGTGCACTTAGCTCACTTAGAAAACACCTGGGTGCATTATGTGCTGCTTTGTTCAATGAGGGTTTTTGATACGTTTCTACCACCAGTTGGCGCTTGCGTCAGGTCCAACCAGTTGTCAGATAGTATAGACTTGTAATAAACGTATAATTGTTTATTGAAATTCCATCGTATTTGGAAGTGTATTGATTTTATTATGGATTACGGCTAGAAAAAGGTCGCCGAACTAAAGATTGAGCTCAAAAACAGAGGCGCAAACCACTGTTCTAACCGGTTTTTATCTCCCGTAGGGAACTTATGCCCTCCTGTTTTATTTGCACACATAGTCACTGCACAACACTGTGGCATTTTAAAAAACAATATTCCTATATCGTGTTTATTAGAATAAATAAACCAATTTAATTACGGAAAATGCAAAAAGTACATATATTTTGACAGTTGACTGGACCTGACGCTATGGTGCTGCCATCACACGTAGACCGTTTCAGAAAACCCTCATTCAGGCGTGTTGCCTCCAATTCTACTTCAACACGAAATTGAAATTACTGCCATCCAGCGGAATACACGGTAATTAGACGGTGGTCACAGTATTGAATTACATTGTCATTTTTCAAATGTTTTTTGTCATAATTCTAATTGTTTTTTTTTTTTCATTTAAGTCATTGTAATTTTAAAGGTGCCACAATCATGTTAACTAGAGCCACATTTACAAATAAGTTCAGATTAAACAATATACAATATATGGGAGTAACTCTGATACAATTTCAGCTACATCATCGCTATTCTACACATTAATTTTGCGTAACATAGCCATTTAATAAATAAATGAACGACGAGTATAAGATTTAAATGGACAGTTATAAATAGTGGAATATAATTCAACATTTATTGAGTAATAAGATTATTATTATAACCGATTATAGTTTATAATTATTAATCTACGATGTATATTTAACATTGTACTACACGTGATAATTGCAACCTATGTTTCACAACAATATTAATTTGTAAGTCAACATTAAATATGTTGCTGTTGGATTACGCATACGTTAAGACCAATATGAACAAGTCCTTGGTGTCATTAGTCACTATAATCCGTATTATTAATATTGAGTCAAAAACCTTAAAACCAATCCCTGCTAACTTTTTATAGTTACTTAATAATGACTGCTCGTCCATTATACGATTGTTCCAGCCCTTGATGTGTAAAAGGCGTTAAGACAACATGGGCGTATATAAGGTTGTAACGGGAATGATAGTCCGGATACCTCCCTGTGCGTAGGCAAAAAGAGAAAAATCATAAAAGAGAGGGAATTTTTCGTTTTTTATCGACAAATTTAATCCCCCTTGTCTTGCATGAGATGAGAAAAAAATCAGAGACTAGCCAACTTTTTTCTTTTCGCCGTTGACCATCGTGGTAGAACACTCCCTTTACAAAGCTTCAGTTACGCCCATGTTAAACAATCGGTTCGTGAGATCCAATTTCAAAAATGGAGGGATCGGTCTTGTACATTTTTTTTTTTAATTTCAAGTCGTAGCCGATTTATTCGCAATGATTTTCGCAGTTACGTGATAATTTGTATCGAGACATTCAATTGTTTACTTATTTACTTATGATAACAATATTAAACTTCGTGCGGATAAAACCACGGTAGTAGCCATCAATAACCTATTTACTAATAAACACAAGTTCACTTTCCCTGCATCGAGTAACGACTTATACAAGAATGAATAATATCGCCGTAGGATTGTTACAATAATACCAACAATAATATCCCGAACAGGAATCAAAACGTATATAAGTAATAATAAAAGCTAACATTTAATTAGATTACTTGTGCACGAGTGACGTGAGCCTCCTAACACCAGACTTTGTGGTAGTGCCTTTGGTTTTCTTGGTCTGCTCCTTAACACCTCTGAAAAATACAAAATAATCGAACTCAATACACAAAGTACTAAAATAATCGTAATCGTGAGTTATGTTTGTTACTGTAATTATCGGGAATGATAGATGTCAGTCATAAAACTAGTTTAGCAACTAGTTATGAAATTGTGAAGTGTTAGCTGCTTACGAAAGTTTTGTTACGAATGTGAGTGAAATTAAAAAATACTTTAAAACTATGAATATATATGTTTTACGATAATATATTATGATATCGATACGCTGTAAAATCCTAAAATGCGTGAAGATATTTTCCTATTATGTTTTCTATTTTGGATTACTACCTGCCTCGTAATCATTTTATATTGTACTTATTCATATATATGATTTGACTGATTTTGAAATACGTCGGATTTTTCATAACCAAATACTTATACGTTGGTTTGTATGATACGTGCGAGATGTAGATACTACAAAAATTACTGCACCTACCAAGCCAAGTGCACAGAGAAACAAGTTCTTAGATCACATTTTTATATAAGCGAATTATTTTTTAGTAATGTTTTGTTTTCTTGACGGGTTCTTGCAAGAATTCGTTCTTTTTCATATACTTGATTTTTTAAATCAGATTGAAATAGCAAACGAGTACGCAGTCCAGTAGATGGTAAGTGGTAATTGCCACTCATGGACATCTGTAACTGTGTAGTGTCATTCAGAACACGTACTGTATCTGAAATCGATCACAGGTGACTACTCCCGAGAACTAAGAAGGTCGCCTCATATAAAAGTGAGCCGGCAACCACACACTTCCAGCGAAGCACGAGAACTGGTTCACGCTAGAAATATGTGTAGCGATGGTACTTCTCGGTTGAACTACACTGTTTCTACCACCGGGTGAATTTTTAGATTCTATTTACTTAGTACAAAACTTAGTACTTCTTTAAATAGTACAAAATATCAAAATCCAAAGTAGCCTATAAGTTGACCAGGGAAATAAGCTACATCCATGCAAAACTTTATATAAATCGGACCAGTAGTTCTTGCGTGATTGAGCAACAAACAAACATACACCATCTCATTTCTATATACAAGTATATAAACTCACAAATATCTAGTGAGATCCTCGATGTCGACGAGCATGGAGTCTTGCCCCATGTGCAGCTCGTCGCGCGCCATCAGCAGCTTCACCAGCGAGTCGTTCAGCCACTCGATTTGCGAGTGCAGCTCGTTCACTATCACCTGGACACAGATATGAACGTCGTTAGAAAAGAAGACTAAGAGAAAACAATTCGGGTCATTTTTCTGTTTCCATCATTATTAAATAAATGGGCTAAGAGAAAACAATTAAACACGTTGTGTCTGTTTTGTTAGTCAACCGCTTTCTTAATATTTTGTTTGGTAGCTAATGAGGATATTTAGGGTTACGAATAAAAAAGACTTCATATTATCTATAACTAGCTGACCTGTGTGAATTTTCGCTTGTAAGCTTATTCGAACAATTAATTTTAGAACTGACATGTTATAAGACTTATCAAGAGATGGCATAACTATGTTATATGAGGTAAAATAACTTTTGGTTACTAATACATTATCTTTACTATGATTGGTATTTACCGCTAAAGGTAGAAAATATGAGATTCCAAAATTCATTGAGATTTAACACACCCCCAATCGCGAAAATCGAAGTAATTATGTCTTCTCAAATTTAATTTCTAGTAAATCATTACGTGTCCACGTCACGTCACGTCTTCGCACACGCTAATATCTGTAAACGCTCAAAATATTTCAATAACATTTTGTGAGTATGTATAGATTGTTCCAACTTGAAAGATATAATACTTTTACCTCAACAGCTTAGGCTATTTTGGAGATCTATTTCTTTTTTGGAAATGAATGTCTGTTAAAGTAATTGTCTGATTGTAATTCCTATAAAAAAACAAGGCAAATAATTACACTTATATTAAAATGTCAACCTCTAAAAGGTGCTATAGATATGCGACACAGATCTGCATAAAAAATATATGTCTATTTGTTGCTTTTGCTTGGACGCTATATTGAATAAGAACGAAAAAATTATAATAATTTAAATCACATTCATGGCTGTACGAACTGAGATACCTTTGTCTTATCTGCACTGTGTCTATTATTCTCTACATTACGAAAAATTGTTTTATGCAAATCGCCTCATAATTATGCACGTGTTATATGTTACGGAGTTACTTTCCCCGTTTCTTTTCCATTGCAAAAACACCTTGTGAAATAGTGGTACAAAGTTATAAGTAGCTACTTTTTAAATCGCTGTCATGAATAATCGCTTAGAACACCGAAAGATATGTAATATTTCGTAATAAATACAGCGACAAGGTCTTACATTATGTTGAAATTGTAATTATCATAACATTGGCATCGTTCATTTATTTTACTCTCTCTAAGTATTGACAATAATCAAATTACTTTCAATTTGCGATTTAAAATATGTACGCGTATAACGGAGAGATTACATTATTTTTTTCTTTAAATTTATTTTTTCTT
>DWTU01001151.1:0-14035 GCA_018251515.1 Cecropterus confusis | reverse complement strand
TTAAGGGCTCAAACTTTCAGGGAATTTTTTTGGGTGTATTTCCAACAAAATTTCGGGATGGGAACGAAAAAAAAAAATAGTCGCAAAAAAAAAGCACCCTAATATCTATACTGATATATAAAAATGGGGTGGTGCGTATCTTTGTGTAACTCAATCACGCAAGCACCGCTGGTCCGTTTACATTAAATTTTGCATGGATGTAGCTTATTTAACTAGTTAGTCTATGTGCTACTTTTGATTTCGATCTTTTTTACTAGTTAAAGATGGCGACTTTAGTGACTACACTACACCTTTGGCCTTAGACTTTCATACTTCCATTTAAAGTAATGAACGCTAAAAAACAACACAATACAATAAATGTAATATTCAGTTAGTTACTTAATTTAATATATAACGAAATAAGTATGAACATGCTGACATGTCAGGTGTCACATGTCACAAAGTTGCAAGCATTCCATCCATTCATAAGCTTGTTGAGGTCCACTGCTGGACATAGGCCTAAATAAGTTTTAGCCAATAGCCACCGCGCCTGGCATGCTTGCTGGTGACCGCAGACGTTGATGACACACTGGAAAAAGTTGCTGCCCCTCTCTTGTCACCTATTACGACATCAACTAAAAGAAACGGAGTGATTCAATTTACGAAAAACAACACATTGCACTTAGAATGTATTGCAGCCCTAAAATTGTGTTATGGATTAACGAATGATAGATTTAGCGGGATCCGATACGCGTGGAAAGCCGCAATAGTTAATTCATTATGTCGTGTTCTATATATATTTTTATAATAGTGTAGTAACAAACGAGCATGAACTCTACCAATTCGCACTTGGCCAGCGCGGTGGACTATGGCCTGAAACTCTCTCAATCTGAGAGAAGACCCGTGCCCAGCAGTGGGACAATAATGGGTTGACGGTATTAAACGAGCAATCCAGCTAATTGTAATGGCTTCCGCTGCCCATGGCCATCTGTAATCAACCAAAGATAAGATCACAGTCTTACGCGTGGTTTGCCTGAGGAACGCCTCCGATAAGGATATCTCTTACCACACCCCTCAGACCAGAACACAGCAGCGCTTAACGATGCTGTTATAAGGCAGAAATAGGTGTGGCGGTGGTGCTTCCAGAGTCGGCACAAAGCGGTTTTATCAGTTTCAGTCCAAAGGATTTGTTATCATATTATAAAAACAAAATGATTTATTCAACAAGATGACTATGTAAAGTATTTCATATGGAATATCGTCAGTTTCTTATTGGGAAATTTTGAAAGGAACATTTGTAAAGTAAGAACACGTAATATCAATTACTGATAATGCTCATAACCACTCTATATTGATAGACTTCATCCATGTCAACGCCATCCAGTTAGTATTTCAGAAGTAATGCTTAAGATCTCTCCAACATACATATTCAGTTATTTTATAAAGTTATTATAATTTATTATTTTTTTTTAATAATTCATTTATTATTTTTTAACAGATTTATTATTATGAAGGTGGTAGAATTCTTTGCGGTTCAACTCCAGAAGCACCACCGCCACACCTATTTCTGCCTAATAACAGTGTTATGCGCTGTTGTGTTTGGTCTGAAGGATGTTGTAAGGGAAACATACTTTTCCGAGGGATTCCATCTTACTCCTCAGGGGTAGCAACGCATCTGCGGCTAACCTAAGGTTAGACTTTGATCTTACCTAGCGTTGATTACAGATATCTATGGGCGGCAATAGCCATTAACCGTCAGGTGGATTGCATGGTCGTTTTATTACGAGTACTACCGGACTATTAAAATAATATATAGGTGTTTATACATTCTTCACGGATCACGCCATAGAAATAGAAGATATTTTGATTTTTAAACGATTTCAAAAAAGGAGGAGTTTCTCAATTCGGATGGTATATACTTTTTTAGAATGTGCTTCGCTTACTCGGCCAACTGCGGACCGGTTTAATTTTTTTTCTTTTGTTACACTGGTTTGGTATACTTGCAAATTGGTCTTATTGTCATCAAGTCAAAAACTGATGGTCGAATTCTTGGAAAATTGAGGGAAAGATTTATAGACACTTATTTAAATTACTTTGACATCTATAATAAGATGATATGTTAAGTTTCATTTAAGTATAAATTTTGGATTTGTCGATGGAGGTCGAATTTTCGTTTCTGTTTAAGTTTCAGTTTATGTCGTGGTACACTAAGTAAAATAAATGATAGAATCACAAATATAAATCGTATTTTTTAACCAAAATTCAACCAACTTCAATGGGTCAAAAAAAGTATATAATCAACTTGTACATGTTTCGTTGAAGTGAAAGTAAAAATTGTTTTTTAAGTTTACTACAAACTATGGACGCACGCGTTTTCAAAATACTAATAATTATGTTACACACGACTTTAATGAATTAATTATCAAAACGATTGAAGATATAAGAATTTGACATGAGAAAATATATCATAGGTACATCTTTTAACTAACATTATAAAATAAAATAATTGAGGCTGTATGTATGTTTAATAATAGCGTTACTTTTAAACCTAAAAAACTGGTCAATTTCGCTGAAATTTGGCACACTGATAGTTTACCTGGATAATAGTTTACCTTATACCTAGATTTACACATGGGATGCTAAAAACTGTAATTCATAAACATGACTGAAGCAGGCGGAGCCGCGAGAACAATGTACTCTTTTTATAGGTTTGGATTTTTCATACCCGTTAGTGTTAAAGAACAACCAAATTAATAGAATATAAAAGAAAAAATGTCTGAAATCAATTTAAACACTACTAGGTACTACCTCATATTATTCCGTACGGTTTAGTCGAAAACACATGTTACTAACCCTCCGACCGCGTCCGATACTATAACACTTAATGTGTACGCACGCTAACACTTAGATTTACGCCAGTGTTTTTCAAAGTGTGGAGAGGTTACGCTGGAGAGTCTAAAAGGCGAAGCGTTGCGAAACCTCGAAAGAAAAAAAAATAGCTGATCAAGTCTAACTCGCACGTGGAAGGTTCCGTACCACCAAAATTTCAACTATTTTATTTTTAAATTCTTGTTATCATAGCAACTACGATAAGTATATAAGTATTAAGTACATGCTTTGTTAAAATTAACCAACCGTCATAACCTTTCGGTTTATGACGGTTGAAGAATAGAGCCCTATAATATACGGGCAAAAGTGAAGACTTAGTAAAGTTTCTTAAAAATACGAATGCGGTTAAGAAATAAAATACGTACATAACAAATGCTCGAATAGCAGATACCTACCAATGGAACTCAACCACGAAAAATTTCGTACAACCAAATTGTATGATTTCTTGTGATAAAATCCAAATAATCATTTTCATTGATATGACCGCTGACTGAACGAGAGAAACAAGATGACGGCGCCAAAGTAGCGGTACATACATTTACTATAGCCGGGTGTCCACCGCAAGTTCGTCGGCCGAGCGCCGTCATCCCGGCTGCCGATATTGCGACTAGATCGGCGTGACCGCTAGAACGTGGCCCCAGATTTTGACGGGCCGATGTGCCGGCAATATATAAAAACACGTTTGAACTTGTCCTCACATTCCCGTTGCAACGTACACGTTAGCTCGATTATTAATTTGTCTTTCATCAATTATCATAACACAATTATAATAAAAATGGATAGAACCAAGAAAGTGTCCAAAGATAAAATTTTAACAAAGTACACCAGCAAGTTCGGACGCGGTGGACAAACGATTGCGGTCACATCACATTAAAGTCAGCCAGAAATAATCTCGTTCTCGATGACGGTCCGGCGATGGCGGCGGTGGACGTACGCTCTAAGAGGATGTGCAATGAAAAAGATTGAAAAACACTGACCCACACAGTGACTGGTTTAGATTGTGACTATAAGCCTCTTAACACCAGAATTACACACTCCTTATCCTTATTAATTCTGAAGTAATAAGTAGCTTATCAATAAAATGTATTAACTGAATTTATTGTTATGGTTAATCCAATTACTGCGCCGTTTTCTATTTCATATAAAAACACGTGTATGGCAAAGGGACAATTACAGTTGGTCCAAATCTGAAGATGAAGACATTGTTGTTACTGGCTCTAGGCTTGGCTGCAGTCACAGGTAACACTTAAATATTTATTATAGCAAAACGTTGCAAAACAATAAATTATTTACTATTAACTTTTGTACAGCAGATTTTTGTTTTGCAATTTTTTAGGGAGTATATGTTTTAAGTTGAACATTTACATTTGGATCTTTTATCATTGCCTATTATTTATGAATATCTATATTCATGTACGTTTTACTTCAATGTATTGACAATCAAGTCTATTTCAGCCGTGCCAACCAATCCCCAAAGGATTGTTGGTGGATCAGTGACCACCATCGGACAGTATCCCTTCGGTGCGGCCCTTTTGTTTTCATGGACTGGAGCTAACCACAGACAATCGTGCGGCGGTGCCATCATAAATAACAGATCTATCTTATCAGCTGCTCATTGCTTTGTGTAAGTGAATTAAATAATTAAATACTATCTGAAGTTCCTGTGCTTCGTTACGGGACATAAAAATAGTCGCCATCTTTAAATAGTGCAAAATATCGAAATAAAAAGTAGCCTTTAAGTTGACCAGATAAATAAGCTACATCCTGCATAAGTATAGATAGCCATAGAAAAAAACCGGTACAAATGCAAGGTTGGATTTTTTATTAATAAAATAATTTGTTTTTCATGTAACGGCTATACAATTTTGTGGTTCCACATCCAACCTTTAAAACATATTTTTGCCTTTGCATTTTATTCATCGACGTGTTCTTTAAAACAGTATTTGAATAATGTGTCCACAGAAAACGTTGCGATTACCTTTCGTAATGTGAGGATAATATTTTTTTACCAAGCTTCTAACTGATCCATGTAATTGATATTTTAAATTGATGATGTTTTTATTTTATTTCAGCAATGATCCAGCCAGCAGGTGGCGTATTCGCGTGGGTTCTACCAATGCCAACAGCGGAGGCGTTGTCCACAACACTAACGTCATTGTGATGCATCCCAATTTCAACAGGGCTAACCTAGACAACGATGTTGCTATTCTCCGTTCCAGTTCTAACTTCGCATTTGGCTCCAACGTCCGTGCTGGTAGTATCGCCGGTTCCAATTACAACCTCGCCGACAACCAAGTCGTCTGGGCTATTGGATGGGGCGCTACTTCTGTAAGTCATTATGACGTTCTTGTGCATTTTGTTGCCACGGATCACACATTGTTCTTGCATTATTTTAAGCTAACTTGTTCCTTTTTATTTCAGTGGCAGGGATCTTCATCGGAACAACTGCGTCATGTTCAGATTTGGACAGTCAACCAAGCTGTCTGCAGAAACCGTTACGCTGAACTTCGCCGCACTATCACTGACAACATGCTGTGCTCCGGCTGGCTGGACGTGGGCGGCCGCGACCAGTGCCAGGGAGACTCCGGTGGTCCTCTCCTCCACAACAACGTCATTGTCGGTGTCTGCTCTTGGGGAGAACGCTGCGCCCTCGCCCGTTACCCTGGTGTCAACGCTCGCGTGTCTCGTTACACTTCTTGGATCCAATCCAACTCTTAAATACAAGTTGTTGGATAGGTCATAGCGATACATCCTTTATATTTAAATGAAATATGTTGATTTCATATTGAATTCATTAAATAAGTAAGCAAACTACAGCTTTTATATGTATACCATTTTCTATATCATATAATATCACGAACACTTTAGCACACTTTTCTGTAACGCTACATAATTAGACTAGATCTCGGCAAGGTAAGGAGTACAGATTGATCCTTTATCAAAAAGGCTGCTGAAAGACCTGGAAACCGCTGATTTAATAGCATTAGAATAATTTGCATTGATGTAGGGATGGCCTTTGTGCAGATTTGGACTAATAAAACGGATGTACTTCTATAAAATAGATATCTACTTTAACAAGTATGTTGAATATTTTACTGGACAAAAGATAAATGTTATCTTACTATATAATTAAAAAGACAAATAGCTGTTTCCCTATCATATTTTATTCATATATCATTGATAGAAGAGATAACCGCCTGCAGTGATAATACAAACAAACTTGTTTTAAATTTATCGTCGCTTTGCCTGTATGTTTGCTTTAAACCCATAACAATAATTAGAAGATAATTACATTAAGTAGAAACAAAAGAAAATATTTTTTTAACAAAAAATAGAAACCGACTTCTATGCCATTTAAATATATGTTGGGTTAGTACATACACAAACGACAACGGCCCGAGGTGGCAGTTGAGACATCTCGACAAAGAGCTCGCGAAGGAAGCTGCAATTGTGCAATCCTGGGTGTTACCCGCTGATCCTGTAGTGGTTGAGGACGAAGCGGAATGGTTTCGGGGAGCGTTAACACAAGTGTGTGACGCTTCTATGCCCCGTTCCAGGCATCGTCCTCCCAAACGCCAGGTGTACTGGTGGTCCGCCGAGCTCGCGCAGTTGCGCAAAGCCTGCATTGTGGCCAGACGCCAGTACACCAAATACAGGCGTCGGCGGAACAGGGAGGAGCGGCAAATTGCACTCCTGCATGCTTCCTTCAAAGAGGCGAAGTGGCAGTTGAAGGCAGCGATCGGCAGGGCCAAGACTCTGGCCCGGGAAGAGTTGCTGGGGACGTTGGATTGCGATCCATGGGGCAGGCCGTACAGGTTGGCGATGTGCAAACTTCGTCCCTGGGCACCCCCATTGACGTATAGTCTCCGGCCTCATTTCCTGGACACAGTTGTCACGGCCTTGTTTCCGCGGACGGTGGAACATCAGTGTCCTCCCATGGTGCCTCCAACTGCCGAAGTGCCCGGATCGGATCTCGTGCCACCAGTGACTTCGGGAGAGTTGGGAGCCGCGGTATTACGGCTTAGTGCCAAAAATACCGCTCCCGGTCCTGATGGCATACCTGGCCGGGTGCTGGTCTTGGCTATGGAAGCCCTTGAGCCTCGACTGAGGAGACTTTTTGACGCCTGTCTGGCCCAGTCCAGAATACCACAACGGTGGAAGACAGGTCGTCTGATCCTCCTCAGGAAATCAGGGCGTCCAGCGGAATCCCCATCCGCTTACCGTCCCATCGTGTTGCTCGGTGAGGATGCCAAGCTTTTTGAGAGGATTTTGGCGTCCCGGATCATTGGGCACCTCGAGGGGTTCGGACCGGATCTGGCGGACAACCAGTTTGGATTTCGCAGAGGGAGATCTACCGTAGACGCAGTACAGAAGGTGAAGTCCCTGGTGCAGGACGCAGTTAGCCAGGGTGAGGTTGTGTTGGCGGTGTCCCTTGATATCGCCAACGCATTTAACACCCTCCCTTGGAGTTGCATCAGAGAGGCACTCCGTTACCATGGACTGCCTCTCTACCTGCAACGGGTCGTCGGGGACTACTTGTCTGGGCGTGCGGTGGATTACCCCGGCCAAGACCGGTGGTGTCGGCGGGAAATGTCGTGTGGTGTCCCACAGGGATCGGTGCTCGGTCCCCTGCTGTGGAACATCGGCTACGACTGGGTGCTGCGAGGAGCTCCCCTTCCGGGTGTCAACATTATCTGTTACGCCGATGACACCCTGGTGACTGCCTGTGGCAGGAACCACAGGGATGCGCTCCTCCGCGCTACCGCCGGCACGGCATTCGTGGTGGGCCGCATACGACGATTGGGTTTGCGGGTAGCGCTCGAAAAATCCGAGGCAGTGATGTTCCACGGTCCTCGGAAAGCGCCGCCGCGGGATACCCATATCGTCGTCTCCGGAGTTCGTATCGACGTGAGGCCATCGATGAGGTATCTGGGACTCGTCCTGGATAGCCGATGGAACTTCGGTCCCCACTTCGAATGCCTAGTGCCTCGGCTACTGAGGACGGCAGCGGCCTTGGGAAGGTTACTGCCGAACCTCGGCGGGCCAGAGACGTCGTGTCGACGTCTCTACACGGGCATCGTGAGATCGATGGCCCTGTATGGGGCCCCTGTGTGGGCGGATTCCCTGAACCGCCGAAACGTCGCTCTGCTGATGCGAGCCCAGCGAGTGATGGCGATCAGGATTATACGGGGCTATCGCACGATCTCGTGTGAGGCAGCCTGCGTGCTGGCGGGTTCTTTGCCTTGGGATTTGGAAGCAAGGGCCCTTGCGTTGCTACGTCAGTGGCGTGAGGAGGTGCACCGATCCAGAGGCCGCCCGCCCACACAGCAGGAACTGGAGGGGCACAGATCTGAGCTGCGCCAATGGGCTACCGAAACGTGGTCGTCCAGGCTGGCGCATCCTAGCGCTGGCCTGTGGACTATCGAGGCAATCCGTCCGATTTTTCAGCAGTGGTTAGGTAGGCGATTCGGCGTCCTGTCTTTCCGTCTGACTCAGGTGCTCACGGGACATGGTTGTTTCGGGAGTTACCTGTGTCGGATCGGTCGGGAGCCGACGGCCAGGTGCCATCACTGCGACGATTGCCTCGACGAGACGGCTCAACACACGCTGGAGGTATGCCCTGCGTGGAATGCGGAGCGCAGCGCGCTCAGATCTGTATTGGGGGCCGACCTGTCGCTTACAACCATGGTTCATGCCATGGTCGGAAGTGACAGGTCGTGGCAGGCGGTGCGATCCTTCTGCGAAGCAGTAATGCTCGCGAAGGAGGCGGCGGAGAGGGCCAGGGAGAACAATGCTTCTTCCAACGCGCTTCGTCGCAGACGCACAGGACGCCGGAGGGCGGCTTTCGCTGAAGGCCTCCCTTTCCCCGTCCCATGAGCTAGCGGAGTTGGATTCGGGGGAACCCAATTCCGCCTCGAGGCTCGAGATGTCGTGTGTGCGTTCTGCACGCACATCTCGTGAGGGACACCAATGAGAGGGGCCCCTCCCTCTCGGGACGTGGTTTTGGCGTTAGCAGCAGCGCCGGCCAACGTTGCTGGGCCGCGAACGTAATGTTAACACTTCTCGTGACCCGGCAAAGAACGTCCAGAGGAACGCCGCGGAGTTTTAGTCGGTACGAGTCCGACATACCCCTTTCACTCCCCCGGGCGAAAGGGGATCCATGAGGATTTCTCCGCGAAAAAAAAAAAAAAAAATCGTTGTTACGCAAAGCAAAGGAACTTTTAACAATAATAATTTGTATAATAGTAGTTTATTCCCGCGACTCCGCTCGCTTTCGTTACGTTTGCCATAATAATTAGTATCCTATTGCATAACTGTCTATGTCGTAATCCAGATCATAAACTACTCTCACATTTTTGCCAAATATCAGCAAAATCCTACCAGAAGATTTTGCGTGAAAGAGTAACAAACATACGAACATCCTCGCAACCTTTCACCTGTGTAATATTAAATGAGAAAAACGATATACGTTATTCCATTTAGTATTACAAAATAAAGCTACACCCTACAGTTGCGGGAGGAGAGACAAATGTAATAAGGAAATATAAAACAGAAAAAAACACTCCAAAAGAACCAAGGTCTTTTGGAAGGCACTTAAAGCTCGCATTTTGAAGAAAAAGTTTCGGATACAAGCGATGAAGGTTGTAGCGGATTTTTCAAGTTTCAAGTTAGTCAAAGCGAAACAGAAAGGTCGGCTCTTCATAGTATACGACTGAACGATAGTCGCGTCGTAAAATCGCTCAGAAATTGCGCATAGCTATGCAGTACTCCCGCGGCTTTCAACAATGCCTTTGACTAGTTACAGCGAAACTTTCTGCGGCGAACACTGGCACATAGGGTTTCAAAGTTCCTAAATGACTTTCTTGATGGTATTTTGTAAAATAAGCTTATTTATTTAGTGAAATTGAGCCTTCAAAAATTCAAATTAAGGGATATTACCTATAAAGGCATTTGAGTTATATGTCCCGATAACAAAACATACAACAAAAAAACAAAACTACGTTTGTCAAAACGCGCAAGATATTTATGTCCAATTTTAACAATTTTAATTCATTTATATTTATTATTTATTTTCATTTGAATTTCTTAGATAAAAAAAAAATTGTAGGTACTCCTTCTTGCCTTTTCATTATTATCTTGTAAGTTGATAAAATAAGAAAGGTGAACGTAAGACAGTAACGCTCTGTACATAAACACAAACATATAGATAATACACAAACATTCAGACCCAAAACAGCAATCTAAATTCATCCCTCAGATATCAGGATATCTGCCAGACCGGGGATCAAACCCGGAACCCATGTCAGACCGGTGCGGTGACAGCTCCTCACGCGGGTCGTCAAAAAACTCATTCCATTCCATATCATACCTAGCCTCATAATCCCCAAGCCATTCCATTAAAAAGTCAAAGAAATCTGAAGAGCTGAGTTAATAAACATTTTATAGGTTCGAATTTACCGACTTCATAAAAACGTCGAGATAGACATGCTAATTCGTTACCAAGTTATCAAATTACGGGATTGTAGTTTCTATTGCTTTGGAATAAGAATGCTTATGGTGTGAAAAACAAAGTGACTTATAAGTAACTGTTTTGGCCACATAACTTCGCGGAAACATCGTTATCGCATTTCTAGTCAATTTCGAAGTTGTTCCCACTTTTACACTGAGTTTCGTTCATATCTAGGGTTGGCTGGATTTAAAAAAAGCCAGAGTTTTTACTGGGTTGAAAAAAAAATTGTCAAAAATTTTAATATGATACAATAATTTAATAATTTGAAAAATAGACGTGGCTATTCTTTGAAAATTAATTAAGAAATAATTTTTTTGAGAACTCAGATAGGTTTTTTTCAATTTGCGCCCATTCTTCGGTATGAATGGGCGCAAAAGACCGGTGCAGCAGAAGCAGAAGACCGGTGTCTTCTGCTGCTATCTGCATCTATAACGTAACCAGTGATTGTTGTCTTAATCTACGCTTACCTGTATAAATAAGTAACTAGTCTATACGATCAAGAGAAGTACTGAAGCATTATTAGTCAACCATCATCGCAACCCAATGACTTTTCTCCCAATCGGTTGCACGTCTATTGATCAATGTCACAAATTCATAGCCATGTTATTGTGTATTGACTTTTGTTACAAGTTTTATGTTCATTTAATTTCGTTTTGTACGTGGATACATTGTTTATGTTTAAGTTGCAGTTGCTTAAGTTATTTCTATGTAAGTACGAAGAGATGCCTTTTAACCTGAAACCGCTGTTATTTACAGAAATTTGGAGTTCTACAAAGAGGGCTCCAATAACTTTAACACCTGTATCTACAAAATCTCGGTTCTCTCGGTGCAAGCTAAGGAAGCAACCCTAGTTGTACCTTTACCACCGTAATCTAGTCTCTAGCAAGAGTTTAATAGTTCGAAGCATTCTTTCATCAACTCGTAAATTTGTGTCCGGAGATAAGCCGATTAATTCGGCTTTGAAGGGCGCAAATCAAATTAAAACTTTTTCGATTTGTACCCGAACCAAATCAAAGTCAGGTTTGTTTTTCCAATTAGTCTCAAATAAAATCATCATTATTCTAGGCTGGCCACGTAGTTAGCCTCTATTTTAGGGGAAAGTTTTTCAGTTGTGACACGTTTAAGGTACGATTCAAGTCGAACTGTTTGTCAATTCAAATTGGATTATTGTTGCGAAACTAATTTAAATATATGATTGTTAATGAAATTCACATTCATTGTCGCCAATTTAGAAGCCTATTATTTTTGAAGATTGAAGCCAACTAGTTATTGATTTTGCCATAAAAGATTTGCATTAAAAATATGGTATTGTATTCGAAACACCTGTTATCTATGACCGTCTATGGACGCATATTGGAAAACTTTAGGCACATGTAACACTTGATATATATTAATGACAGTTCGTAAATAGGCAATAAAAATTAAACAAAATACTTGGATCACCATGAACATTTTTGCTATATCCTAAAAACAAACGCCACATTACATGACATAATATATACAGCCGTTACAGTAAATTTAAATTATACTAAATTCAAATAACAAAAATCGACTAGCACTAAAGACTCACAATGAAATAAATAAAATTAATAATTATTTTTTATGACGTGGGTGCCATGAAAATAAACAAAGATAAATATACAATCACCCTGACCCTAACATCTAAGTTCATCATTCAGGTATATCTGGTTAGGGATCGATTCCAGAATCCGTTTATGTCGTTAAAATCTATACATATAAATAAAATTGAAGTTTCTGATCGTAATATCAAAAAAACAGCTTTTTACCAAATGCATATGGAAGTATATACGATACTGATAACAAAACATCAATTACTACAATTTTTGTCTGTTTGTTCCGGGTAATCTATGAAACCGATGTACTGATTTTGACGAGCCTTTCAGTGTTAGATAGCTGATGTCATAAGGCTTAACTCAAGCTACTTCTATTTAATAAAATGTAATTAGGGTTTCGCACCAAAAAATTACTCCTAAAAAACCGCGCGCGCTCTACGCGCACGCAGCCGCCATCACTGTTGCTAATGTCAGTTGCTATCAGTCCTCTCTGAAACAATGCTTTAATGTTAAAATTGTATAAGATCTACAATTTTGGCTGTATATAACCATATCAAGTTACATTTTTTAAAGGCGGGTGTAACCGCGGGGCTCAGCTTGTATTAAATAAAAACACAATTTTATCATATCGCGTGATGGTAACCGCAGTGCACAAATCCGTCTCACACTTCGCCATGTTTTAAATCGCAGGCAAATGCTTCTGTTTCATTAATGTACAACTTGGTTTAACTCTCCAACGGAACAAAGATACCCGTATTGACAGTGACTAAAAAGTTTAAACAATTACATTATGTTTTACACTTTTTATCCCTCTGTTGCATGCGGGCTCCGTATACGGTAATTCGGAGAGCAACAGTTGTTTTCCATACAAACCCCTTTTATTAACAAACCCATCTGTTGGCCAAAAATCGTGGATTGTATTTTGTTTTTAAGCTTTTGTTCGTGTTACTTGAAATTTCAAATGGCGGTACTGTCTGGCATGGATTTCGGGTAACATGATATTCGTTTTGTTTCTATTTAGAAATGTCCATTGACAACTTAGCAGTTTAAATGTGACACTCCGAATATGAGACAGTCCGATATTAGTAGTAGAACCCATGTCCTTCTATAGATAAAATTTAAGAAACTCTAAAGAAACCTTACGGTGAAAAAAAACCTAATTACAAGATTGCTAATGTAAAGTAAGTTTTGTATATATGTCTTATTATAATAATAATAGCAAAAATATTTTTTATCAACTTTATGATTACATTTATAGTCAAGTTTCTAGGTGACAGAATTTATAGTATTTTTTTTGATATCTAAGTACGAGCATGCAGTCCATCTGATGGTAAGTGGTCACTGCCGCCCATGGGCATCTTTAATCAAACCCAGTTAAGGTTAGAGTCTAACCTGAGGGTAGCCACAAATGCGTTTCTACCCCTTGAGCTTGGAACCCCTCGGATAAGTCCGTTACCATTATCTCTCCATTACCACACCCTTCAGACCAGAACACAGTAGTGCATAACACGGCTATTATTAGGTGGAAGTAGATGTGATAATCTTGCGGCGTCGAACCATAAACCGTTCTGTTATCAATAAAATGTAATTATAAAATCCGACCAAGTGCGAGTCGAATCCGCGCTCGAAGGGTTCCGTACCATTATCTATAAAAGTGGCAAAAAGTGAGCCCCCTCCTTATAATAAATTAATTATTAATAAATTATAAATAAATTGATATACTTATTTTATTTTATATTCATATTATATGTAATTTTCAAATGAATATTTAACTAAATATTCTGGTAATATTTGAAGCGTCTACCTGTTGCCGTTATTTACATCGAGCAAAATAATCTGATTAGTTGTATGGGATCCTCCCTTAAAGGGTATTTTATTTTATTCTGATTTCCTTATTTAATATTATAACAGCAAAAGAAACATCTTCATCTGTGAAAATTTCAACTGTAAAGCTATCAAGGTTCATGAAATACAACGATAATAAAAAAAAAAAACATGAACGCTTACTACACTCATAGCCCCACACTAGGATTTTCTCCTGTGTCGTGGGTGCTATGGACACACAAAGACGAATACACAAAAA
>DWTU01001150.1:0-14043 GCA_018251515.1 Cecropterus confusis | reverse complement strand
GTATAATATACGATACGATGACAAAACATCAATTACTAAAATTTTTGTTTGTCTGTTTGTTTGTTCCGGGTAATCTCGGAAACCGCTGGACCGATTTTGACGGAACTTTCACTGTTGGATAGCTAATGTCATAGGATGTAACTTAGGCTACTTCTACTTTAGACAATGTAATTAAGGTTTTGAGGTCGCTACATACGTATCGTAAGAACCATGTTAATAGTAGATCTACACGAAGCAAATATTTTAAATTCAAACAACTCATTTCGTAAAAGAGATAAACAAAACATACTAATGCGTTCAGAATTTAGAAAGACGAAAAAAAGGAAAAATTGACAGCACATTTGAGAATCATAAAACCGCCATTTTAGGTGAAACTTTCATTAATTCGACCAACGAATAACCTCAAGATTGATTTTGTAGTGTTGAAATTGTGGTTAGTATCACATACAGGAATGTGAAGCGACGTAAACAAAACCGAAAGTTGTCTCCGGTCAATAACATTAAAGCATATAATTTATAACTATATTAAAACGAAAAATATAACACATGTTATCTTTTTATTAATATTTAAGTGGTTAACGAGCATGCCGTTCACCAAACATTGTCGACTTGCTATCAAGTTACCACTGTCAATAGACTGGACATGGACATCCGTAATCAAACCCAGATAGGATTGGAGTACTATCCGACGGTCACAGATGTATTGATACCCCTGAGGAAGTCCTCAGGGGTATCAATACATCTGTGACCGTCTCCGTCGTGACTCAGCTAAGTAGCTGCAACGCCTTTAAAAATGTATTTCCCTAAACCCCGCTTTTCGTATCAGAACACAGGAGCGCTTAACATTCTGTCATTCGGGAGAAATATGCGTAATGGTTGTGCCTCTAGAAGAGAACCAACCAAAATTTAATTATACAATAATCATGAACATTTTCGGGCAATTAATTTTACGTTTCACTTGATTGATGTTAAAAAGGCATTATATAGTGACTACCTTATTATTTATTTATTTAATAAATCACGTTTACATATACGCGGGCACAGCTAGTTAGCAAATTAATTTTAATCAGCTCTACAAGTTTATATATCCATTCAACATAGATCTTTGTCTACAAAAATAAAAATCGTATAAAAAAACCTTCGGTTTCGGCCGAAGGTTATGGCCATAGCCGAAAATCGGCTTCGGCTTGAGCTTGCGCTTCGGCCGATAATCGACCTTCGGTCGGACACTACTGGGAAGCCTACAAAAACAGTATCCTTCATTATTCCTACTAAAAAAGGAGTATAGCTTTGTATCTATATTTATTGTTTTTATATTGTGATCAGGCGTACATTAATTATTGTGAATTAATTGATTCCTTAAGAAATAATATGACTAACTTGTAGTAAAATGCGTTTAATAACAAAGCGGTTAAAACCGTAGATAGGCTACAAGAGATGGAGTAACTCACGGTGGGTACTTAACTCACTGATACCGTATATAGCTCAAGGGTTTTCAAGGTACGTGTGGGCGTGACTAACAACCTACCACCGTGCTCTAGTACCACTGTGCACTACTTAAAGCTTATAAGCGTTGTTTAAGGTGGGTTTTTAAAAATACCTTAATAAAAATATATTAATAAGTTAAGCAATCCTTTAAACGATTTTTGCGTTGTGGTTTGCAGGATATTACTCTTAATTTGACGACCCACGTGGTGGAGCGGTCATCATAACGGTCTGACACGTAGTGGGTCCCGGGTTCGATCCTCGGCCAGACAGACATCTGAATGATGGGTTTAGATTTCTGTTCTGGGTCTGGAAAAAATCCTTCTATGAGGCTAAGAGTGTAGAAAGCGTTAATGTTTAATTCCTATAGTAGTATTGGATACTAAAAATTCTAGTGTTATAAGTCATATGGTTTGCGATGAAGACAAGTGCCTAGATACCCGTTTCTAAAGCAGGACAGATTATCATTTACATGCTTTATGAACTACGTCTAAGCCCTTAATATGGTAAACGCCCCATTTTATTAGTTATATTATTAATAAATTTTAAAATAAAATATATTGAATATACCAATGAGATATATAAGTTAATGTGACATACATATGTACAAAGTAATATACATTTTTATATGCAGACTATTAAATGTATATTTAGTCTTATAATTGACCTTCATTTATCATTCGTTATTAGATCCACTGCTATATTATTCTGAATCTAAATTTAAACCCAAAATTTGGGATACTGCAAAAGCATTTTGTGAAGATATGATATAATTGCTTCCAAAGTCCTGAAAGACGAGACTTCAGTACTGGCGATATAATAGCACAAAGTTACTTCATACAATCAAGATATCTAAGTATAAATTCTTAAACTGCTAAAGTTGACTTTATTCTTGCCAAAGTGAAATGAAACACTATTTTAGTTATGCAAGAAACGAAATTAATAAGTGCCATAAATGTACCAAGTCGTAGCTGGTACCAAAATGATTTCTTTCCCCAATATTTTGGCGCACAGGTTTTCACAAATCGTAAATTATCTACATTGTAAATGGGTTGTAGATGTAAATTGAGTAAACAAATCAAACATGTTTTGTTAAAGAGTTTATTAATTTTTGAAGTATTGGATACTTTGTAGCACCTATACACGCTTATGACAGAAACACGTAATTTTCCGCTTACTTTAACATATTTATTTACTGCTAATTTATACCGCCAAAAGCAGAACTTTGGAAAGAATTTTTCCTAATGACTTTATGACTGTGTTTTTTTTTTAACTTATATTTTTGCAAAAACATATATAAGGTCTCTTCAACAAAAACTCAAATTTCGTGCACGGGGGTTACATGCAACCGGAAGCTTGTGAACTTTTGCACAGCCTACATCATAAATGTGAAATTGTTTCCGTATTGCGAGATCTATTGCCGGTGCGATATTCACAGTGACGTCTGCGTTTCCTGTTTCTGTGACCAAGATGCACGAATGAATGATCAGGTGGACCATTTTCTTATTGCTTGTGTATTGAATTGATGGAAACCGCTATGTGCCATGCAAACGTAAGCACAGCTATATTATCCGCTTTCTGTGACGAATTGTTAATGTCAGTATTACAACCGCGAACAACTTGCAAACATGTCAGTAATAGGATTTCGTGACAAAAGTCAGGAATTCACAACCATCGGCTTTCAAGATATATAGTCTAAAAATATTGTCTCTCGTTTGAAAAAAGAATGAGTTTTCCATTGATACATATTGATTCAGGTCAGTTGACAGTGGAGTAAAGCCAATAGATAACTGTGCGGGGGACCTTAACAAACTTTCTGTAATATCTTCGAAAAATATCCAAGCTTACATAAGCACATGAGAATTCATATGTCCTAAAGTTAATACATCACGTCATATTAATTGAATTTATTTCCTAATTTGTAAGATTATTCGTATAGTCTGATATCGCTACCTAATATTTACGTTACTAGGCTGTTGTTCCAAATATATAAACGTGAATAAACACACTTATTTACACTCATTTGAAGAACCTATTTGTAAATGATAAGTATTGAAGGACGTATCATCCAAGTACATAATATTGTCGGAAAAATACTTATTTAAAATAATACCTTTAGATAGTACGACCGGTTAGGTTAATAATATAAGAAGTAACAAACAAGCGACAAAACCATATACGTATTATAATATTAGGTGAACGGGAACCTGTTGTACCTTGTACAGAATTGTACCTGGGACAATCTCATTTTCTGTTTAAATCGCGCGCTTTTAAGAACCATTGTCTGTAGTAATTGAAACATCGTTGCAGTACGCCGAAGTTAATTTATTGTTATACATTCAAAATGTAGGTTTTTCAAGCTTTACATTATTTCAATTTAATAAAAGTGTCACATACTTACGAAAATTGTTTCATTGTAATCTAAGCTTAGGTAGTATCTAGCTACAAGAAGGAATAACAAAAGATTAACAAGTACAACTGGTTTGTTGTACATTGGACAGTTTATCCCTTTTTTTTCAAGAGGGTAGTGGTCCCAGGTTTTAGAAAATATACACAGATTTATGATTGAATTATGTAGTTGATTATATGATCTTTACATACATGCACATCGGCAAACTTAGACAGCGCTATTATTTTAGTTTAATCAAAATTTTAGTTTAAACAAAATACTGGCCTAGGTACAACAGGTCCCCTATACTGCCGCCTGCAGTTGTTTGTAAATGTAAGTATAAATAAGTTCTAATCCACTTGTATTATGCTACCTTGCAGTAGACTAATTTGGTAGGCTATACGCACGCCTACATGATCCTGTCTTATGTACTTTTAGTAGTACCGCAATAGGGAGGATTCTTCCCTTATAATAGCGGTACTACCGAAACTACTTATCCTAGGATAAGAACGCCTTATTTGGGATTGATGACTTTATAATGAGATGGAGTCCAAATTACTTCTATAATATAAAAATGTAATATAAAAATGGTAGTGTCCTTGTGTACAAACTACATAATACTTTTAATAATATTCAATGATAATCGAAAAATAAAATTTAGTGATTTTGTTCACAAAAAAATTAAGTCATCAAAAGCTCGTAAAAACCATCATTTCTTAATATTATCCATAAGAATCGATGGTAAAATTTCCAACAACCATGACTTTTATTTTATTTTGGCGAAGAATTTTAACCTTCAATTTGTCTCTGGCTCAGCTGAAAGTATTGAAACATAAATCGTAGCGTCTGTCTGTTAGAACGAGGTGCATGTCGACGACAAAGGACCGATGTGTCGCGTTATTTTATAGCGACATTAACATACTTTTGTAGTTTTCACACATCATTAAGTATAAAGAGATAGAAACTTTATCTGGAGCGTTGCCTGTCTCAAAGTGGTGATGCTTTTGTTTTTTCTACAATTTATTTCTCTTCCATTTCATTCGATACGGTCGGGACTAGATTTCTCTTGATTTATGTTGTTGATGTTAAAGGTTGGAAAGAGTGCTCGGTAATGCTCCAGAACTTGGCAAAGTTTAAGGGAAATTTCCATTAATTGACAAAATGCGTTTAGCTACACAAAGGCGATATTGCTAAATAAATTCCTTTATCAATTAATATTTGCAACAATAAAGAGGTCGCCAGTTGCACGCCGGCATTTTAATCAGGAGATACAAGATTGTTTTTGCAAATAAAAAGATCAAATTATTATTATTAATAAAAGCCCATGTAATAAACCGTTATTGTAAGCCATTATTTCTTGAGGTCCATTTACTGATTTTTTCAAATGTCTACAAATTGTTTCAAAATAGCTTTTTTGAGCAACTTCATTATTTATAACAAACTTTTGTACAGCAACAATAAAAAATCTATTCTTACACAAAAAATCATACACGTCTCGTTGTTGGCAAAAACTAAACTTGGCTAGATCGCATGTCTAAGTTTCCGAGAAAAATCAAATATTAAAACGATTACATATTGCAGACTCAGAAGTGGGACTGGCAACCCCAGATCTGTGACGTCAGCGCGTTTGAAAAGGGCGCTCTGTTTTACATAATTCCGACGTAAAGTTTTTTCTATTCTTGCAAGGCAGTAAAAGTCGGATTGCGGTTTTTTATCGACCAACGGTGAAGTGAAATACCGCGAAGATAAACGCCGCAATTATAACAGCTCTAAGAACATTCATTGCTACTTTCTTTAAATTTATGTTTAAACGACGATCTTTTCTTGTTTCTAAATACATATTTATATGTAGCGACAAGCCTCGAAGAGTATTTTATTTTTATCATTAAGTATTTATGCTTATTGCACAAATATAGATTTTCAAATTAATCAGTTTCCTTTTTACGTTGTTGTTTTTTAAAGGAATGAATAAGCATACAAGTATGTGGTCCATACAGTTAATCGCAGTTCCGTTGCTACCCCCCAAGAACAAATGGCCGCCTCATATGAATATGACCCGGAAACCACACTCTTCAAATGCTTCACGCTAGAAATAGGTGTGGTTGTTGTAGCTACCACGCCGGTCGAAACATAATATTAAAATAATTCATGGAGGCAATGGATACAAATTGGTACAAACTTACTTATCCGTGTACGAACCAGTTTGTTAGGAATTAACTGTAATTACTAGTCTTTATTTCACAGAATTTCGGAGCAAATAGAAGACAAAAGGGAGAGTGTAATGGTTCGTGTAATCGCTCGTCTATTTGTTTCATGGATCACTGAAGCGTGTCTAAGTTTCTCTCCTAATAAAGCTAATGTAAACAATATGTTTTACACATGTTTTACATATCGAGTACGGCCCCATCGGCATGATCAATCCCGGGAAGATGGCGGAATACTTCGTGTACCCGTGGCCGTCCCTTGTATAAATGTTTAAGGGATATGATTAAAGTTGCCACCCCTATCCCCCCAATCTACAGTTACGTACAGTACGTATTTATTTAACGGTATTATCAATTATAAAAATAATATAATAGTATGCAAAATATTTTCATCGGTAATTGTGATGTTGCAAATTCAGTTGACCATCCCCCCCCTAAATCGCACCATGAACAGTGACGTAGTTATTAGTATCTGGATCTTTTAGGAATAAAAAAAAAAATCTTAAATGTACCCACGATACGATCGCAATTTTTCTGACAAAAATATTATTTGGTCACAATAAATGGCAACCATAGATGAGGTAAATATACCCATGATACCTAAGGTTATGCCGAATATGTCTTACTGTATCTCTGCGTTAGTTTCGCTTGTTATTTCTATATCGCTTCTAAGTAAAACAAATATGAATGTTCACTTATCATGCTGAAAAATCACTGCAAAACTTCTAAGATTATTTTCATTTTTTTTCATTTCAAAAAAATTTACTCGACCCTTTGAGGAGAAGATAGGTGATGCGAGTGTATAATTGACATATGCATGTATATAGAGTAGTTAACAAGGTGGTAAAACTCTTTGTGGTTCGATTCTATTCTATCCACAACACCTATGGCAGACATATAGGCAGAACCTAATGACAGCAATATTTAGCGCTACTGTATTCCGATTTGAAGGACCAACTTAGTCCTCAGGGGTAACAATGCATCTGTTGCCAACCTCAGATAAGACTAATCTTAATTGGGATGATGACGCTAATCTTGATTGCGGGATGATCGCCAGTGGTCAGTTACTCTCTAGTGGACCGCATTTTCGTTTGCTATTTACTTATATATTATAAAAAAGTAGACAAAGGTACATACTAATATAATAATCTTCGCGTGGGTTCCGCTGACCTTATATCATTGTCAGACGTGTTTACTACCCAGGCTAGTTTCTATTCACGGCTGTTTTAGGTGTCGATCATTCACGTTACGTGACGGAGCCATAGTGAATTGAGGAGAGGTTTTTATTTGAATTTAAATAGGAATGACAGTGACGATCTCTTTGGTGGGAAGTGATATAAATTTTTAACGTGACAATAATATTGTCTAATTGACCAAAAAATGTTCACATTTTGCGTTTGCACTGTTGAAATGAAGTATGTGACAAATTGTTTCTTCAGAAATCAGTGTAAATTAGATTAGAAGAATTTGAGACAGGTGAATATGATTGCGTCTTACAAAAATTCGTATACCTAAATATTAGGTATGCAACAAATATAAGAATTATTCGGCCAGTTCTCTGGTATTCCGTAGAATATCGAATATTTAGGTAACTATTTGGCTGCAAATTCATATAATATAAATAAGACTGTAGAACATCCGGTATTGCGGTTGCGAATATGTTATTCCTTGCGAGGCTTCTAAATTACCAAATGTAGAACCCCAAGCGATATGGCCAACACTTCCAAATAGGAGCAGCTGTAGGTAGTATTGGGGTCTGTTTATCACAAAGACCGTTATCTAAGTTTGTCGTCTGTCTGGTTACTGTTTTTTTGGACTGCACCTGGCTTTCGTCGAAGTATCGTTAGCTGTGTGTTGTATATGTATATATTTATGTACGTTTATGACTTTATACAAAAATATTATATAATACCTTTATGTTGAACGTTGAACGGCTAAAATTTCGGTCCTAATTTTCAATATAACTCTAATTCAAGAACATGCATTACTTTTTATCAGAAGCAGTTCTTATTTATACAATGAGAGCAAGGCGTTTGAGGGAGAAATTGATTGAAAATGGTCATGTACTTGTTAATAAAGTTAAAGTTACATAGATGTTCGAAGTATATAAATGTATACAAGAATCGTTTTGACATACGAAAATGTCGTAAAATGTAATAATTAGCATTTTCTTGTATAATCTTTCTACAATTAATTAATGCACAATTGAAAACACATTTACTTTCCAAACATCAAGCTTGTGATAAAGCAAGGTCATCGTTCTGAATGTATCAGTTTATTTATTTACATATGTATCGAATACCTAAGAAAGTTAATACATATTAAACACCAATTTCGAATGTGTTGCGGTCTGCTTTTATATATATATATTTTTATTACAAGAAGTTTAATTTAATCTCAATATATTTTAAACACATACTTTTTATCTAAGATTTTAATTGTCATATAAATTTACATACAGAGAATTGCATGTACATATATGCAATTAAACAATAGCGAAATAAATGTTTAGGGCATGTGTCACATATAATGTTTGGTTAGCCTGTAACGGAGTTTCTACAAAAGTTGTAATAAATATTATAACATACTAACACTTGTCTACTAAGTTAAACAGTCCTTTGTAAACGATACTCGGTTAAAATTCAGGACACCGCTCCACATTGAGATTAGCCGGGAAGGATGCACTTATTACTATAATATTGAGAGATCTATGCATAAATAGTGGGATGCTTCTAGTAATATGATCCAAGTTGACCTGGTTTATAAAAAGATGGAATATTTTCTTCCGAAACTTTACCTACTTATTTAAAAAACTGCCTCTACTTATCACAAGACTGTGTTGCAGAAAAAGGCTCTGTGTTAAATTAATACTTTAAATACGCATTAAATAAATAATGGATTAAAAATTACTTAATATTAAACAATTCAATCAGATTTAAAAACAATTTCATATTGGTCGACCTAACCTTAAATGTTTTTTAAATTTTCACGGGTCAAAACGCCGTCTCTTCGGTGTGTGAAGTCAAAAAGCAAGAAACAGAACTTAGCGGCCGTTAAATAAAATTTAAAATAGAAAGTACCTGAAATACGACACACGACTCTGTAACTAAGGCACAGTTGTAACAATATACACTCAAGACACTCGCCTAGCCGCTGTATCCCGACGGAGAACAGGTAAAACTTCATGTGTGTGAACGCAACTCGGCACCTCTGTAGACACATGAGCGCGCGCGCAACTCCCGCGGTCGTCGCGGTGTGTGATGTCGCTGCTACACCGCCACTTTCGGCAGGGGTTGGCACTTGCCTCTTATGTAATTAACAGCGCCGATTTAAGACGTTCAACTCTAGAGACGTTCCAATTCTGGCACGCAAGATACACACGTGTTATTGTGCTATTTACTGAAAATGTCTCGAAATGCGGTTTCTAGTCACATATTAATCACGTGTATTTAACGGTCGTGTCGGTTTCTGTTAGCTGTCAATTTATCAGAAATTTTGCAACTAAATTGCCCGTTATTCAGATTTATTATTCAAGTTACTTTCAATCTGGACCCGCCACTTATATTAAACACTAATATTTTACACAAATTTAGAGAAATCCGCACGAGTTCCTACACAAATGCAAACTATCACAAACTAGAACGTACGAAGCGCGCGCTGCGTTGGACGTCTTCGTTGTATCTGAAGATGTCGTTACAACCGACAATCACTGTTAAGACAGGGGTGGGCACTTCGGCAGCGAAAGTGTTAATTGAATTTTAATGACACTAAAATGATATTAAATTAAAATGGAGCAAGTTCAATGTCACGCTATTTTTCCTACAGGTGACATATTAAAAATGTATCGTCTACAAATTAGATAACTAGTTAAATAACAACTAAAGTTTAATATAAGTTAGGACAATTTAAAACATTATAAGTTTTTAAGCACAAAATAACACGTACTGCAACTACGAAGTCTTTGTGACATTTGAGATGGTCGTAGTAACAGGGCTTAACGACGGTGGGTATTATTATTAAAGGAAGGGAGGTTTCTTCCCCTTCAAAAACAGAGCTATCGTTGCTTATTATTCCAAGTTTTGTAAGTTGCTAACCGCAATAATGTAAGGAGTAAATAAGTATTTTTCGAAGGTCGTCACGCAAAATAACGATTGAACAACCCATTATTAATGTACATAATCAAATGTTTATTATAGCATAAGTTGCTTGGTAATGTTGTTTCTTTAATCGACAACCCTATGTACCTAAGAGTACAATGAACGTAAGCATTAAATAGTAGGCGAGTCTAATTAACGGGAGTTATCGTTGTTTGGGCGTTACGCATGATGTGTTTCACGCGTCGCCAAATTTATTTTGTTATCTTTGGGCTTTTAAATTTAACACAATACGTCTGTCGTGTATTAAAAAATAACAAAAATGTAGCCTATGTTCAATGAACATGAATGTATAAGGTAATTTTAGGAAAAGCGAGTCTAATTAACGGGAGTTATCGTTGTTTGGGCGTTACGCATGATGTGTTTCACGCGTCGCCAAATTTGTTTTGTTATCTTTCGGCTTTTAAATTTAACACAATACGTCTGTCGTGTATTGAAAAATAACAATAATGTTGCTTATGTTCAATGAACATGAACACTGTTTAAGTTAATGTTAGGAAAAATAAAAGCGTCGATATTTCAAAGTTAGGTAGTTGTCGTTTACACTTTTTGTCTACAAGAATAATCTTTATTACCTAAATATATAATTATAAACACTTATTTGTTGATTATTGTTTGTACGAGACAAGGCTATTACTGTACATTAAAAGTTGAAGTACAGATACAGAATTTTGTGGTTCATCATTAGAATGATGCACAAACCATAAAATATTTACTTTCAGTAATATTTCGCTCTGAATTTGCACTGATATTACCAGTTCATTTGAAAACTAGGGTATCTAAGTAGGTTGCTAAAACTCCCGCCGCAACTTATTTCAGAGCAATAAAAGTTAGGACTCTGCCATTTCCCGGCAAAATTTACCTAGATGGGAATAACAAGAAAAAAGTTTTTGCTAAATAACATTTTTTGAGGAAAAGTAGAAGAATTGTTTTTAAATTGTTTATAAAATTTTGCTACATAAAGCTTTATAATGAGGAAAGTAACTGGGTAGATTAGTATTTACTTTTGATAAAATGAAGTCTATGAAATAAATATAGTTTTAAAAAAGTTATTAATTTTATATGTTCAAATATTTATTGCAACGGGCATTATTTAATTTCGTAGATATTTTTAACATTAATTAAGTTAAGTATTTAATATGACAAAAAATTCATAACCTAACCTACAAAACTACCCTACAAACTAAAAGCAAACCAAATAACATTTGTGAAGCGACAAGAGTTGCTTGTCGCTTCAGACAACAACAAAATCATAATGTGATGTGATGATATAGGTACATATTATAACCCGGTAAGCTTTATTAACTCATAACATAAATAAGGGTCCTTTTATAAAATCTTCGGATAGTAATTGAGAAGAAAAAGAATCTAAAATCTAATACTTATCAGTACAATCTAATATCACTCTCACATTTAATCCCTAGAAAGTATCATGCAGATTTTCAATAGTTAATTTGTGTAAATTACAAAAGAACGAGAAAGTTAAGACAAATGTCATCATTTTACACATCGAGTGCATGTTAACACGCGGTAATGAGGATAAAAAAAATATAACCGAATACATGAATTTGATGTGAATTAAATCATATAGTTACATCGTCATCTTACTTAACAAAAGAATCTACAAAATAAAATAATGTTCACTGACTGAAAGAAAAATATAAATAACAAATTATATTACATTGTGATGTTACATTCGATCTCTCACCGAATGTAATATCACAATGTAATAAAATTGACATTGATCTATTCGTTATAATGTATCAAATTACTAAATATTATGTCGTTTTGTTATTTCTAAAAATATTTTTAACAAACAACACACTTGTTATACGTTATTTACTTTCAATACTACATATATGAAATAACAAACGGATACAGCTGCTATCTGATCACAAGGTGCAACACAAACGTGTTAAATAATAAATAAACTATGTTCAGTACACTAGTATGTACATACAATTTATACAGGTGAGATTATTCTACAACAATCGAATCACTCGTTCAGTCGGTCTTTCATTCGGTCACCAGTCTTTATTTCATTCAACGGGTTACCGTGGAATCCGAAGCACTGCATCCTGCGGCGCACGCGGCAGCACGTGCCCACGGCGGTCACACTGACACTAACGTTGTCACTCTCCATCCTAGAACCTTGACACACGACCTACACACTATATACACCTCCCATATATCACTTGTCAAGCAATAAGGTTGAAAATACGACGGTTTTGATTCTATACGCGTCCGACCGCAACTGATGTTCTGCCGCGAGCGGTTTATGGAAAAATTTTATCGACTTCAATCGATGAGATAAACCGTTGATCTAAGTGACCTTGCAATACCAGATGTTTATTCGATGTATTGAGTGCTACAATGTAAACAGTTACAAGTGGAAAGTATATCGTGTATATTTTCATATTAATAATTGTCGTAATCAACAACTTTACAGAGATTTACATGATGCAAATACAACAGGGGGTATAGTGGTTCTAGTACTGGACACTGGTAGTAGTATAAACACGGGATCGATCATGTTCATGAGATATCAATTGTTATCAAGCTTAAAAATCCTTGTAAGAGATAACGTAACCATTACAATTTCAAGAACATTAACAAGAACAAAACTTTAAATCAATTTTGGGACAAATTACAGGAATATATTCATTGTAATATACACATATACATCTCATGAACATCATAAGCTCACATAAAGAATAAAACATGATGTGGACAGATAAAAGACAATGGATAGAAGACGTCAAGTTAGAATCAAGTAGGTGCTGAACTATATGAACGAAGGCCAAACTTGAGCACCGGACTAGAAACTGGTATTCAAATGTTTGTTTCAAACTAGATCTTCAAAGAGGCTACTGTTATCTTACTGTGAAGTGCCAACATCCATCTACGTTATCAACCATATATTATCTATTAATGTATATTTTTGCGTAAAGAATATTTTTTGCTTGGCGCATTTGGATGAAAAAAAATTAATAAAGATAATGTAACCTTTTATGATATAGAATTCAAGCATACACTTCACTTGATGGTCAATGGTACTGCCTACATGGGAAAATACATCTTAACTAGACATAGAATCGACTGGACTTGACTTACGACAGAGATGGTCGCCGCATATATAAGCGAGCCGGCAACCACGCCCTTACATCGAACCGCAATAATTGCTTCATGCTAGAAATAGGTGAGGCGGTGGTACCTCCCCAGTCGGACCATATTACTTCTCCCACCTGGCAGCTGGTACTAATTATGGCTAACATTCTTAACGAAGGAACCACCAACGAGGCTATCAATATATTAACACTTCCATTTTAACTCTGTCAATTATTATATTATCTACCGGTACATACATACCTACTTGAAACTTCAATATAAAATAAACATTGATTTACTGGATTATACTGTAAAATTCCTACACAAAACGAATACTTCGTTTTACGAACGTTTTCTTCATTGACATATCAATTCTACACGATTGCACAGTTAAAGGTTTCCCCTTGTATTTGTAAACACGCTAACTCTACACAGACTTGACAAACAAATCATGTATTTGTGAGTTTGAGGACCAATGATTTTGTTACTAGAAATCTAACAAGTTTTGTTGTAAATATAATAACATTTACAAAGATAACCTAATTTTTATCAGATTTAAGTAGCAGACGAGCATGCATACCACTTGATGGCTACTGCCGCCCATAGACAACTGTAATCAACCGTATGTAAGATCAAAGTCTCACCTAAGGTTAGCCACAAATGCGTTGCAACCCCTGAGGACTAAGATGGAATGCCTCGCAAA
>DWTU01001149.1:0-14047 GCA_018251515.1 Cecropterus confusis | reverse complement strand
TCTGTACGTCACAGCCATTTTTTCCGAAACTATTGGGCCTACATAGTTTAAACTTTATAGGTTGATGTATTCTGGTAACCGCTATTCGAAATTTTGAATAAAAATAAATAAATAAATCAATAAATTAAAGGGAGCACTCCATACATGGAAATTAAACTAAACATTTTTTTCATCGAACCTAACCGTGACGCTTCCAAAGTGGATAAATGAGTGTCTCCCCTCCCCCCTCTAACTTTTAAAATAACAGAGTGAAAAATCTGGGTAAAACATATGTAGTAGACGTCAAGGAAAACTTACAACGAAAATTGGTTTGAACAAGATACGGTTGACAGTTAATGAGATATAGCATTTTTTAGAAAACCGAATAACATATCTTTTTAATTCATACAAACACTCTAAAAACAAACTTAATTTTACAAAACTGTTCAACTTTATTTAATGATATGCTACGGAACCCTTCGCCTGCGAGTCTGACTCGCACTTGGCCGCATTTTTTATAGATAATGGCACGGAACCCTTCGAACGCGAGTCGGACTCGCACTTGGCCGGTTTTATTATATGTATGAATAATCTTTATTCGTTTGAGTCTTAGAATTTAGTCGTTACTCTTACAACAAAGTCACATGAAAAGATATAATTCTAATTCATCGAGTTTATATCAAGCGCAGAATTGGATAAGTATTTCTAAAGATTTATTCAAATGAACTCGATAGACGTGACTTATTCAATTTTAATTTCGATGAATGGAATTCTTTTCTCAACTTTAAAGCGACTTTAGGTAAGTGAAGTATTGTTTATGTTATGAATTATTTTATGTTTAACGATCATAATTTTGAATAAAATTGAAGTGTCCAAATATTTCAATACTTAAATTGAAAATTTAAGTGATTCAATAAACTAATTGACATGATGTATACATTATGTAAAGTAATATTAATTTAAGGGTGGGGAAGCCGCCTTTTATATGCGGCGATCAACTTGGTCGATCATTGTTTATTTTTTATTTATCAGACTAAAGTAGCAGCCGGGCATGCAGTCCCCCTGATGCTAAGTGGTTACTATCCCCCATGGACATCTGTAAGCAAGTACATATAGAACGGGGGTTCTATCTGAAGTCGATCACAGATGCGTTGCTACTCCCGAGGATTAAGGTCGCCTTTTATATAAGTGAGCCGGCAACCACACCCTTCCACCGTACGCAAGAACTGCTTCACGCTAGATATTGGTGTGGCGGTGGTACTTCCCCGATCGAACTACACTGGTACTCCACCAAGTAAAATATTTTCGCCTGGTTTATGATTTCGTCTATACATTACACGTTTATGATTTTTTCCGTACATTGCTGCCAAAAACTTTCAACGTTCAAAGTTAAATAGTCTGACCGGATAACAATAGGTACGGAACAGTCAGACGTTCCGGACGCAACTTTCAGCAAAATAATACATACACTGTTGCTGTCAGCGAATGGCTTGAAACGGACAAGTTGGAAATGGTCGAGTGAAATCATTTAATGAAAAAAAATATGCATTGCAAATATTCGGTATATTTGAAATTGGTTGCAAGGTGGGACGACAAGGTCCAACTGTAATGGTATCACCTGTTTCTAGCGTGAAGCAGTTCTTACGTGAAGTGGAAGAATCTGGTTGCTGGCTCACTTATATATGAGGCAATCATCCTTGTTTTATGGAGCAGTAATATAACTGTAATTGACTTAAGGTCTTACTATTTCATGCGAATTTAATTACAGATGTCCATGGATGGCACTAAATATCAGGTGTACTACATACTCAATATCTCAAATTTTGTAAAAACACTGTATCTTGAAATATCTTTGAAATAATATATATATTCTTTGCATAGGCCTACGGTGGCATTTACAAATTGTCAATTACAATATTTTTTCTAACACTACTTCCGGATCGGAACACGACCTCAACTGAGAAGATCCGGCTAGAAACTTAGTGGGTTTGTCTTTTTTCCTTTATATACATATATTTTTTTAACCATCTTGTTTATTACATAGGCAATAATAGCAGTATTTACTCTACCTCACATTTTAAGCCATAGTTTGGTTTGGTTTAGATTCCAAAATAAGGATTATTTAACTAAATAAAGCTACATTTTTTTCTAATACATGCAAAAATTTAGTCGAAAATTTGGCCACAATTTTGCAATGCCTTCGCGAAATAGCAAAGGCATATCTTGATAAGTACATTTGGCAGGCGTTTCTGCGCCGTTTCCAAAAGCTTACGATATGTTGCTATAACGTCGGTACCAAATACCTGATACCTGCATCACTTTCCAATGCAGAAAGTTATCGTGGTTTAAAAACTTCTAACTATCAAGGGCTAGTACGAGTATGATGCAGCTGAATCTTATCCTACTAATATTATATTAATCTACGAAATACGTTAATTTAATTCTGATGTTATATAATGTAATTCAATTTATTGTGTACAAATTATAAATAATTGTATCGTATTTAATTTAATCTTAATGAATTTAAAATTTAAATATTATAATTTTAATTTTATTAATTATTTAAGTTTATTTCATTAATTTTTGTAAGGCACGCTGAGCTCTGGTTCTGAAGCATGCTATTTGTGCCTATAATTGGAGTAGCACTTACCTTATATTTCTGTCCGTTAATTATGTGATTGTTACAAATAGTGTATACTTTGTTGGCACAGTAAATAAATGATTAAATTTTATAAATGTCATAGGATGGGTGTCAATAACCTTACCTAGGTATTTCGCCTATAAATCAAGAATAATTTAATAATAGCACAGATCTCTATGGCTAGTTTTTTTAATACTAGACTACCGACGTTTTGCGTTTAGCATAAAACATCTTGTCTTTTATAAATATTGACTTTCGAATTTGACGACCCACGTGGTGGAGTGGTCGGCATACCGGTCTGACACGCAGTGAATCCCGGGTTCGATCCTCGTCCAGACAGACATCTGAATGATGAGTTTAGATTTCTATTCTGGGTCTGGATGTTTGTGTATTCGTCTTTGTGTGTCCATGGCACCCACGATACAGAAGAAAATCCTACTGTGGGGGCTATGAGTGTAGAAAGCGTTTGTTTTTATGTATTGTAGTATTAATCAACTGAACAAAAAAAAATTGCCTCAATAACAGTGTCTCTCAGGTTTCTTTTAATAGATACATTATGTCTCGCTTCAACCCACAAAGATATGTGATCTTTCCTTGCTTAACTTAAATTTATTGATTCACTTATTCTTTGTATACATTTTGAAGGCAATTCGGGTAGATTTTCGTACATAAGTATATATAGTACCGAAAGTTTCCAGTGGATTATAAAAATCCCTGAGTAGCCGTACTTGATACAGGTTTCCTTTATAAAAATAGCAAATTAGCATGTAGTCCACCGGATCAGTTTTATTGCCACCTCTTAACATAGTTTTTATATTAAACCTTAAAATATATTTGACTTCCTTATTGGCTTTTATTGTGGAACGATTTGTTCTCGTCGCTACATAATAGGTAAACGGCACCGCGTTTTATGTTTTCGTCACGCGTCATTGACTTGACGCCCATTTGCCTAAAGGAAACCATGCGAAATATTTCATATACATATATGGATGCGTCATAAATTATTTCCGAAGGACACGTAAGGGCAAGAGATTGGTGAAGCGTCAAACTGGAATAATTTTGCTAAGAATAGTGACGTGCCCGGGTAACTCTTTGATGTGAAAGGGCTTTCAGGTCCCGGGGAATGAGGTGATATTCTGATACGTGTGGTGTATACAGAGTTTGTAGCCCGTTTCGGGGATTATGCGCGAAGATTGCGAACGTAATAAGAATAACACCGGTCCCAGAGTGCCACCTTGTGGTATGCTTTTTAAATTCTGTGGAAGTATTTTATTACTACCAAAACTTTGGAACTAGATGGTAATTTAGGCAATTGTTAAATTTATGAAACAAATAAAGAAATATCCAAGAAAATAGTATGGTTTCGTTGAAATTATTATGTTGTTATTATTCATTAATATTTCGAGGAATCACTAAGTTATATATTTGTGCCTCGTCTGTATACACATTTCGTTTACCTTTACCAAATACCATATAAACACAACAAAGAATTTGTGTGATAATTTTCCCTCTGTAATTTCTCTTCATTTAGCCCCATTGTTTTCATAACACAACCTGCATGCGCTCACCATCTGGCCTACTCGTAGAATTCCGTATATTACGGGAAAATGGATTTGGTGGGTCCATTGTCAGCCGCAAATTCTCTGCTCCTCATAACATTTTTTATTTGAATATGTTCTGTGCATGGATTATTACTTCGTAATATTCTGTTTATATCCTATTTCGGATTTACTACTGGTGCTTATAGGAAACATTGATTCCATACTGATGCCCTTGGTGCGAGTTTAATACATTTCCATAAAACAATCATTGTTTTTACATTGCAAGTTTATTTTCTCGTTTGCGGCCACCTTGCAATGTAAATTGCAATGATGAACGAAAACGTAAACAATTATCGTTTTGAGAGAACGCAATAAACTATATTAAGGGTATTTGCATGATCATTTGCTTCTTTAATATCGAATTAGCTAACAGAATAAATTGAAACCACGCTTAAAAAAATTGTTCAAACAAAATCAATCTTAAGTATAATACGTATGGCAGTAAAGAGCAGTATATGGTGTAAAACCGCCCTTTTCAATTCAAATTAACATTCGTACAACCAAAACATCGTTAGGTCTACCACATTTTCATTATCTGTGAATGGTATTTTATATTCTATCCGTGTTTCGGCGGCATTTTCATTCTGAAATTCACTGTACGTAATCTAATTTGAATTTTAGATGTATCTGCAAATGATGTCATTACAACGTACACGGTTTCACTGAATTCATTGTTTACGGTGAGTCTGCTGAAGTTAACATCGTTTCAATTGTCTGAATTTTCCGATGTTTTATTTAAAAATCATTTAGTATGCTATTTTTACATACAGTTTTGGTGACCCTGGACTCTATCAGTCAGCTATGAGCAATAAAAGGCTGTTCTTATAGGATGTAACTAAAACAATAAAAAAATGACTCATTTTCCTTCTGCACTCCACAATCTTAAATCTCGGGAGTAGCAACGCATCTGTAAATGATTTCAGATTGAACACTGGCTGTATATGAAGTTACTCACATATGTTCAAGGTCGACCACTTACAATCACTGCATGCTACATACAGAACATGTGATCTAACAAAAGTCACAGATGTGTTGCAACTCCCGACTCAACTCCGGTCACCTCATATATAAGTGAACACCTCATATATGAGTTCGTTAAAGGCTGGTCTGCATACATCCATGATATCACGAGACACGGGAAAAGAGCATTGGATATCAACATCTAATTTTGGATCTCCAGTAAGACAGGAAATATGCGTTACTAATCTATACAGTTTCTTAAATCTATGCAGTTGATAAGAATATAATTGTACGACATCAATAAATAATTATTATTGTTAAATACCGCTTGAAAGTACAATCAACGTTAGAGTTTAAACTTCATTCCAAATACAAAACCATACATGAACAGCTAATGCGTTATTGTGTTTAATTTCCCCGTGAATAATTTCCGAAATCGTTCAAATACTGAACTTCAATTTCACGCAAATAATTCTGATTAGGCATTAGTTATTTGCAAATTTAGCTCATTATCGTGAATGCTCGTACATAACTTAAACGACCAATCTCCTATTGAACTAAAATTATGTACGAATTTGTAATATTAAAATGTTTGCCTTTTTACAAACGTTCATGCTTCAACACGTTGTATAGAAGTATTTCAATCGCTAAATACGCCATTCAAAATTGATTAGCAAATAGATTTTTACATATGTACCTAATAAAATTTACATAAAATTTCCGCAAATCTGAATATAGCATATATTTGCAAAAAAAAATAGCAGACAATGTTGATTTCAGGTGACCATGGGTAGCGGCCACTTACCATCAGATGGCAAAATGCTCGTTTGCTACTTCCATTTTACAAATAAATAGCCATAGCGGTTTATATCTTTTGTACACTTTTTCCTGTGGCAAAATATATAATAGTAGTTTATTTTAATGTCGCATATATAAATCAGTTATCCCTTAGTTACAAACTTATATAAGGGTTGCGTCCAAACCAAGTAATTTACATTCAAAACAAGCGGGCACGTGCAAAAGCGGATAAAAATTCGCTTTTACGGACCGTTATAAATCACTTCAAGATGGATGCTTCGAACGGCGTGGAAGCATCCAGAGAATCGTTAGCAATTTGTTTAATTAATGCTCAAAGGCGGCTAATAAATTACGGTACATAACTGGAGCGATTCGGAATGGCAAAAATAGTCACTTGCTTCAAAATATCGTGGGAGGGAATTTAACTGGATTGATTTTTGTTTCCTGTAATCTTTCTTTGATTGTGTGCTTTCGCCGCTCGTTTATCCACACTTAAGACCATTTTCCCTACTTTCTATATAAAAACTGGCCTAATGACACCGTTTAGAATCATCTTTACTCCTCTGGAAAAACCTCATAAATTGTTTTGTTTTCCTGGATCTTCTCTTTCATGATAGAATCTATGAGACTAGTTTCACTTTTTGATAGTTCATACATATTATCTTGGTGTCAGTTCTGGGTAAATTTAAAACTAGTGTCCGTTTCTAATACGCATTTTCTTAAAATGTGTTGTGATGTTCATTTACTTTTCAGTCAGACACATGGCTTTCCAGCTTAGTCCTCTAGGGTAGCAAAATATTTGGTCCACCTAACTTACAACTAAAATCGCATTACAACGACATGCTCTTTTTTTACTTCCAAAAAAAGCATAATGTGTGTGCAATTCACACGCAGGAGATGTAAAACTATTAATCATTATTTCGCATAAACCAAACAAAAACTTATACAAGCTACGAAGTAAACTCGTCAGCGTCATTCAGAAAGGAATACAGAGCCATCTATTTGTAGAGACGATAACTGCCTTCGTAATGCATGTTCATTTCAAATCGAGTTTCAAATCACAACGATTTGAAAGAAGTTTCACTTCAAAAACACATAAAATAAACAAGTCAGTTTACCCTTATAAAGAAAAGCTGTAATAATATTCAGTACACTAAAACGTGTTAAAAGGGAAGTATTCCATTTTCTCTGCATAAGATTGCATCATTTAAAAGATTCAGAGTATGCAAATCCTTGAATTTAGTGATTTAATCCACTGTCAGCATGTAGCGAATGAAGCTAAGCGAGTAAATGAAGATGGTTAAATTTTTGGACTTTTGGTGTAAATATCTAAGTTAAGTGTATTATAATTTATGATAAAAAGTTGAACGTCTCGTACCACTATGACATACTCTTTGTTGTGGATAACACGGACTCACATTAATAATAAATTAATGTCGCATATAACATGTCTTAGTAAATATTGTAATAAAAAATAATGTTCTTTTAATTTTCAATTTAATTTAGATTTCTATGTAAAAAAAATAATCTTGGTTTTATATCTATATTATATAGCTATATCATAGCTTTAAAGTCAGCGCTCACATTAGACACAGTTTATACCGTAACCAGAGTAATACATACTATGTAAGTGTATGTAAACCGCCAACCGAACCAATATATTATTTATTTAAAAATGCTACTAACACCTTTAAAAGGATCTTTTATGTATGAAGATAACTTCTCGATGTTTAAATTACTTCCATAGTAGATAACTACACTATGACGACCTCCTGCAATTCACCAGAGATGGCACCACTGCGTTTTGAATCACGCTATCGAAGCTTTCTCAACATCTTAGATACATACAAGTTCCGAGCAGAGATTATAGGAGCACGGCCGATTCCCAGGTATGATGAACTCGCCTAGTGAGAGGATTCTACTCTGCTAAAATACAATAATTATTTTTATCGCGTATCGCTTACAGTGTGACACAAGCCTTACAAAGATCTGCTGCTTAGTAGTACATTTGCATAAGTGCTATAACATTAATTATTCTGTTCATAGTTAAACATGTTAATTCCCGAGGGTTAACCGTGTAGCCGTTCAAACACGGGCAGTATACAAAGTTTATGGAAATTGTCTAATGCCTTTATTTCATTAGTTTCCAGTGATTAAGTACTAACTTTTAAGTCTTAATCGAGTATATTATTAACTTAGTCATATGTCTTTCGTTGTTTGAAACTGAGGGTTAAAATCCGTCATTTTTTAAGCGCAGATTATAGATGACATGAAATTATTAGAAATCGTTGTTTTGTAATATAATATGAAGTATATTAAAGTGCGCTATTTTGTCAATTAATATTTAAGTTACATTAGACCATACGAGCCATTTGATATTTACTAGATGTATAAAAGGGCAAATTACAGAAATGAAGATTTCAGAATAACATCACGTTTCTTTGTTGCTACACAAATCTCATCATCGATTTTAAAAAAATGTTTGAATAGTTTAAAGTAATTATTTAGCTATGGAGAGGGCTATGCTTGGAATTTCCTTACGAGACATAATTCGCAACGATGAAATCCGTAAGCGAACTAAGCTTACCGACATAGCTCTCAAAATCAGCAAGCTGAAGTGGCAATGGGCCGGCCACATCGCTCGAAGGACCGATAACCGATGGGGTAGAAAGGTCCTCGAGTGGCGACTTCGTTTAGGCAAAAGGAGCACAGGTCGCCCCCCGACCAGGTGGACCGATGACTGAAGAAGACAGCGGGGAACCGTTGGATTCAGAAGGCACAAGACCGGTTGGAGTGGCGCCGTTTAGGGGAGGCCTATGTCCAGCAGTGGACCTCGAAAGGCTGATGGATGGATGGTACTATTGCAAAGGGTATACCATTCTAATAACAAAGTGAAAGCAACCAAAAATTAATCAACTCGAAACGACCACAAAGGAGGAGTCATCGAATCGCGTTTTACGTCCAACCGTTATAAATTTAAGTCCCCATAACGCCAGATATAAGCGAAACTCGATCGTATAATTGATAGCTCACAGCCGTTTAGTGGGTCCCTTAGGTAAAGTGTACCTGCCCTTTACAGCCCTACAGATATATCGATTTTAAGAGGAATATAGAATATAATAATATATAAAATTATGGAATTTAGAAATGTAACCAAGTAAAGTGGAAATTAAATTTAGCTTAAATCAATGGAAGGATTGTAAAGAAATAAAAGTACCTATTGCAGAGCTACAATGTTTCTGAAGATAAATATCGACTACAAAAAAAATGTTAATATGCGTAATTTAAACGATTTAACTATATGAACATTAACTTGTAAAAAAATAAGACCAAAAGTATCTCGTATAACAGTGCCTGAATATTTCCTCCAAAGCGCATCTAATCACAGCACTATGTCTGCAAATACACCGTATCTAATTGTACATTCGCAATGGGAGTGGCAAAATATAAAATTCCGACACTGCATTGAAAAACCAATTTTGCTATCACTACGAGTCTTCGAACCAATTTGTAATATCCAATTCGAACGGCCAAAATTAATCAACTCGAAAGGATCACAAAGGGAGAGATGTCGAATCGCATTTTACGTCCAACCGCTATAAATTTAAGTCTCCATAACGCCAGATATAAGCGACACTCGATCGTATAATTGATAGCTCACAGCCGTTTAATGTCCTAAGTGAGTGTCTGTCCTTTACGTTCTTATGCCAGCTCTAGATCCTCGGTCTGTTGTTTTAATGTCACATGAGAATACTTGCAGCTAAGTGCGATCGTTTCATTAAAAAAATAAAAATCCAACATTCTTTATGAAAAGTAGATCCTTTTCATAATTATTTTTAAACGTCAATATTCTACCACTACTACGCAAGAGGTTTTGTTATAGATCATCGATGAATGGATAAATTTAAAATACAATTTCTTGTTTTGCCAAAACAAAAACGTTTTTCACTTAATAATAATACTCTGATCAATTTTAACGGACATTTTAGAATATAATTCAAGCTCAAAGTTTCACTTGGGTAGTTTTTGCCTAAATGAAACCTGTATTTATTTAACCTGTATTGATTTTATTTGTCTGACCAACTTGTCTTACTCACTTCCTACACTAGTCACTGTATTTATATTTATATTAAGTTTATAATCCAGGTATATATGTACATACAGGTCCATAGGTAATCCATTTCATTGTTTCAGTGGAAGCCGGCTCTTACAATGAGACGACTGACTTGGTTGTCGGGAGTAGCAACGCATTTGTGATATAGTTTAGATAAAGTTCCATTATTGACAGTGACCACTACCCATCAGGTAGACATACAGTCTACCTGATAGGTAGTTCGCTTGGTAGCTCGTTTGGTGCCTACTTCTTCTTATAAACAAAAGTATCCGTGCATCTATTACTATACCATTGCTGGGCACGGGTCCACCGCGCTGGCCAAGTGCGAATTGGTAGACTTCAAATACCTTGGAGAACTTTTTATTTAAGAACTCTCAGGTTTGTAGGTTTTCTCACGTTTTTCTTCACCGTAAAGCAGTGATAAGCTCTAAAACAAAAGCATACAATAAGTAATTTTCAATAATAAGTAATTTCTTAATGATCAGTCAATAGATTTAATAGTAACGAATCATGCAATAGTCTCTGTTTACTACGCCTTCCTACAAAGCACAGCATCGCATAACACTACTTAAATTCTGTCGCAAAAAGGTGAGAGTATAGAATCGCCACTAAGCCAGTTGAAGGAAGGAAAAAGAGATAGGATAATTTTAGCGATTTGCAAAGTGTTATATTTTCTTACGAATATTAAGAATCCATATTTGACGTTAACACGTAATTAGATAAACGTCTAGATAGATTTCGTATTGTAATTAGTACTTAGGAATAAGGCTTTGCGAAGTATTATAGTTCAATGAACTAGAATACTAAATAATAAAATAATATGTGTTTAAGATTATTTAAAAGCATTGGGTGCATTAATTTCTTCCAAACATGTAAAAGCAAACGATGAGATAAAATACTTTTTTAAATATAAATAAAATACGGAATACACTATTTGTCATGTTTTACTTCGGTGCATTTTAAGGTTAGTTTCATTCGTCAAATACAATCGAATTTCGAACTCTGTGACAGGCAACTATATAGTTCAGTTTAAGTCGTCTTATATTTCTTTTAATTTTAATTATAATCTTACATTTGATATTGCTTGTTTGTGATATCAGTTTGCTCTTTCACGTACTTCGTCTCGAATTTAATATATTGAGTAGGCTAATTATTTATTGGAATAAAATGTTATTGGAATATCTCTCCGTACTATTGTCTTACATGAAGGCTATTTTTTTTTGTATCAAGTGCTATTATATTACTTTTCTTGTTTATTTGTTTGCTATATTGCAAACATAATTTGTTAAGTTGTTTTTGTAATTTTGTAACTATCAACAAAAATGGGTCTAGGTAGGAAACCCAAAAAAGCTAGCGCCATATACATATACGGTAATAATTTGTCTAATTTTGGTTTTGCTTAAATAAATGTTTACTGCAGCACCCTCTGGGAAATTATTGTAAATATGCATATATCTAAAACATGCACCAATTAAACCAAAACCTATCACTGAAAAACGCATTAAAATCAAACGAGTACTTTTGGAAAAAAATGGGAACATTGGTTTGCACAAACATCCTTTCACTCCATATGCATATACTATCTCCGTTCCGTCACGGGTAAAACCAATAATGTTTGAAGAACTGAGAATAAACAATAATAGAATTTACTGTATGTAGGTATGTCTGAAACTGCATCAAACTAAATCTACTGAATTTAATTATAATGTTTGGGGTAAATTTATAGACTGTATTTAAATTTAAATATAGTCTTTGTTTCATTATTGCATTAAAATCTAGATAGTCTATCAAAAGCTATTACAATTTGTTATTTGAAGAAGTTGTTATTTGTTATTTGAAGTTATGTTACTCCTTTTTTAACCTACTTAAAAAAAGGAAGAGGTTCAATTCAATTTTGACATTTTTTTGATTTTTTTTTATCTTATGTACATATCTGCATAGTAATCTTAGTGCATATACGTAAGCACCAAATGGGTAACTTCTATATTTAGGTTTCGAAGTACCCCTGCCTTATCAGGGTTGAGGAGTTGAAGGACAAATTTTTCATAGTATGTCTCAACTCAGTAATCTTATTATATATTCCTAAGAAAAAAGTATTCCTATGAAAGTCGAAAATGACGAAGATTCAAACTTAAGAAAAATACGGTCGAATTGAGAACCTCCTCCTTTTTTTTATAAGTCGGTTAAAAAAATAATAGCCTTCTTTTGAAAAACCTCTTTATTGTGTAACTGCGACGTCTCTATATCACCGAGTTGGACTACATAGGATTGTCAAAATTAATATTTAATATAATAATTATTTGAATCTCACCCTACATTAAATTAGCTTGTGAAATGTAAATAATTGATGTCACAATAAAATTATAATAACCAAAGTTTAAGACGACAAACCGCTTTCCGTAATGCCAAAGTCAGCCTTTTGAGTTTAGGTTTTAACGAGTGAGGTTATTCTTATAACTTCTTTCGGGTTTTATTTAGTAGGAAATTCCGTATGTGTAATTCTTACCGATTTATGCGCATACCTTAATAATTTTCATAGTGAGACATAATTTACGTTAGTGTCTATAAATTTAGGCGGAGGTAGAAATCAAAGAGGTAGAAATCAAAGAGCCTTATGCAGTGTTAAGCATGCTTTTGTATAGCGCATAACACCGCTGTTATTAGGCAGAAATTGGTGTGGCGGTGGTGCTTCTGGAGTCGTACCACAAAGAGGTCTATTACCTTCAAAAGTTAATCTTCGGGGGCACATACACATCTGTGGTTTACTTCAGGTAAAACGCCAACATTATCTTGGAGATGTTAGTGGTAATGACGCATAATGTGTCGGGTGGTGTCGTGAATAGAACCTATCCCTTTTACCGTGGATGTCGTAGAAGGCGAGCAGAAGACAAAATCCAAAAGATGTGTAGCAGCAGCCTGTATTATCAATACCTATTTCCGTCAGCAATACGCTTGACCGACGCGGTGATTATTGGCAAGGAGCCCCTCGAGCTGAGGCTATTTTTTTATCAGATTGACGTAGCAAACGCGCATACAGTCCACCTGATGGTAAGCGGTAACTGCCGCCCATGGACATTAGTAAGCAACTTCATATAGAACAGAGGTTCTATCTAAAGCCGAATACAATTGCGTTACTACTCCCGAGGACTAAGATGGTGATATATATAAGTCAGCCGGTAATCACACCCTTCCAACGAAACGCAAGAACTGCTTCACGCTAGAAATAGGTGTGGCGGTGATACCTCCCCGGTCGAACTACACCGGTTTTACCACCAGTTAGAAGAATGGCCTATAATATCATGGGTTATTAAACCGAAATTTCCAAAAATAGATTCTACTCGCTTTTTATTCATTCACATCAAAGTGAATAAATACTCGGTATTGAACATCGATTAAGAACATAATATTTCTTAGGTTTCATTTTATCGTTACCAATACGCCCACGTGTGCTTTGATATCCTTTAAGTATAGATCTAATGAATTTATGTCCCACGTACAATATTTCGCCAAATATATTTCCAACGTGTAATGTGCAGTAATTGGACTTTACTTGACTGCTTCAGAAGGAGGGTAGTGTTTTTCGCACGTATGTATGTATATCCATTTCTTTAGCGCGCGCTACAGCCCAGATGACTTGACGGATTGTGACGTATGACATATCATTAGAATCGTTTCAGTTTGTCTTGACATAGGCTACGAATTACGTAGCCTATGTCAAGTCAGTGTCAAGTGTCATGTTTTTTAAATTAAAAAAGTGGTACCTGCAAATAGGGAAAAGGGGGTAGGGGGGATGGGACGACTTTTTATAATCATTGCAACATGGGTATCAGTATATGGACATATATGCATACACACATACGCTCTAAAATATTTTTTTACAAAAAATAAGACAGACATCTATGCCACAAAAAAAGGAAAAAATAATTTAAATATATGTTGGTTTAGTAAATAGAC
>DWTU01001148.1:0-14050 GCA_018251515.1 Cecropterus confusis | reverse complement strand
GACTATAATTAAAACTTCACTAATTTCCGTCAAATAGCGATAACCCAAATTCGTCTCTCTTAAATATCAAATTCTGAAATTTTCAGGCGGTCTTTAATTTCGTTTCTCCGTCTTGGTAAAATAATATGTTCTATATCTGACTATAGACTTAATTTTGACCAGATGTTGATAAAAAGGCAAATAAATGAGTAAAGTGTAAACTAAACTTGAACCACAGTAAAAAAAATTGAAGAACCTATCAAAAAAAAATCATATCTATCCGTGACATCTTAGAGGGCAGAAGAGTAGGAGTTTTTTTACAGACTTTTAATTCATTTAAAGGACTGCCTTAGGACTATATTTCACCGTATATACTTTTTTTGATTCCTTCATAAGGAGGGTGACAAATTGATAAAAGTCAAACTCGTCCCCAAACGAAAACCTTGGATCCGGAGGCGATACCTATCCATAATATGTCTGTAGACATAAATTAACTGTTTTCTCTAAATTCTCATAATAGAATCAAAAAAACAGAAATTGTTGCCAATATTACTGTACAGTAAATATAAATCAATAACTAGAACAATTTGCGAACGGCAACACTGCACTTCAATAACTTAGATAGCGTTACAAACTTCCTTAATACAACTTGCTAGTTCGGTACTAAATTGACACAGGGCATTTGCAACTGTTAAAGTCAATCCTCGCTATCAGCTCGCCCACGGGCTCCCAAGTTATGTTGCCCGATGCGCTGCTAATTATTCGCCTTCAAAGTTAGTCGTCGACGTGGACAACGAGAAGTCATCTTGGAGTTCACTAATTTTATAATAATATATTTTAAAACTATCCGCATATTTTAAAACTATCTTTTTAATGTACTGTTTAGAATTCCAACTTATTGATTTAGTTTAGATTTAATTTCGTGTACCATCTTTAAAAGTTAATCAAAGGATGCCATATTTAATACCAAATATATCATTAAATAATATTTTGTATTTATTGTATACAGTTATAATTCTTTAAGTAATTAATATAAAAAATGTCTTCAATTTGAAAAGTCGCAAATAAAGATTGCTTTCAATGAATTCTAATTTACACGTAACAATAGGTGTCATAAACAGAAACAATTAATTTAAGTAACTAAGGTAACTAACCAATAATTTAGAACAAAGTGTACCTTCAACATTAACCAGTGTAAGGTAAATTCATCAATAAGTAATACAATTTCCTAACAGGAACAATGCAATACCGAAGTCTGTTAACATAGATAGCGTAACAAACTACCTCAATATAACTTTCTAGTTCGGAACTGAATTGATGCGGGGCATTTGCAACTATTAAAGTCACTCCGCGCTATCAACTCGCCCACGGGCTCGTAAGTTGTGTACTGTGCTTCTCATTATTCGTCTTAAAAATTAGTGGCTAGTGCACAACAGGAAGTACTCTTGAAGCTTCCTAGGATGCGAAAGGATGCTCACTCACTCATGTATTGATTAAACAGCGCAGAGCCTATGAGTATGAAACTTAGTATTTAGCTTTATGGTTTGATATATTGAAACTCCTATTTTACTGTTTTTGAAAAATTAACCCCTCAGCGGGCTAAATAGGGGTTGACAGTTTTTTCGCAATTACGCATTTTTTTTTATGCGAGCTCAGTTTCATTGAGCTTGGTATTTGGCTTATGGTTTAATTAACTGAAATATTTATTGCGCCGTTTTTGAATAATCAATCCCCAAAGTGGTGAAAAACGGGTTGCAAGTTTGTTTGGAAGTCCGCCATTCTTGATGAAAGGACAATGAAACTTAGTATTTGGCTTTGTGGTTTGATATAATGAATTATCTATTTGACCATTTTTGAAAAATTAACCCCTAAGAGGCCTACATAGGGGTTGACAATTCTTTAGGAGATCCGCCAATTTTGATGTAAACTTAATGAAACTTAATATTTCGCTTCGTGGTTTGATAACATGAAATATTTATTTTGTCATGAACATCTTTTTCACCGCTTTTGGAAAATCAATCCTTACAAGGGTACTTTGGGGGTTCAAAGTTTGTTTGAACGTCCATTTATTTTAAATAAATCCTATCAATCGTAAATAATGGACCACTATTTAAACTTTTTTTAGAAAATCTATCCGTTAGAAATAGGGGTTGAAAGTTTGGTTGGAATTCACTGATTTAAGAAAAAAACTCTAACTCCTAATCTAATTAGGATTGGGCTTTATTAGCAGAAGTAATATAATAGGCGTGGCAAGGTCTTATAAGGGATGTTCTGGAAACTTCATCCTAAACGGGATAAAATGGGGATTGAAATTCTGTCCACCGGAATATTAAGGGTCCATTTCCAAGGAGCGGAAAAAAGAGATAACAACTAATATCCCTGATCACAAACAACCGATACAAGAATTCAAACTCTAAAACAGAGGAGTAAATATCATAAGAAGTCCAACGTCAGCCAGACCGCGGTAGGAAGCAAAAGTGTTCCCCTGGCCTCGCCACTTATGAAGAAAAAGTGTGAAATTTTTGATTTAGGATTTAGTAAGATATAAAAATTTGTTTATTTTTTTAATAATTCTTTGGATGTAAAATAGGTAAAATCAACACCACCGCTGTCGTCAACACTCATGCCAGGAGCCAGTGACTATTGACAAAACGCCCATTAGCGGAGGTCTATATCCAGCAAGGGATTTCAAAAGTCTAATGGATGGATATATTATACTATAGTATGTGCGAACGAAGTCGCGGGTACTTACTAGTGATATTTTAAAGGACGCTGAGCAAATGGGAACAAATTACTGCATATTGTTTTCTATGCAAATTTTACAATTATAGGAATGATTACGTTTTTTTATAAAATATAAACGGGCATGCAGGCAATCAAATTTTAAGTAGCCACTACCAAGTGGTAGAGGCTACTTAAAATTGGTTGAACCACTACGTCCTATAAAACAAAACACACCACTGTGTGATTATGGAGCAACGTAAAAAAAACAGTTTCCTTTTCTTAAAAATATTTATAATTAGCAGAGTAATAGAATATTAATTTACACACACACACACACACACACACACACACACATACGATTAACACATATTCATATTGTTTCTTCCTAAGACTTAAAAGCGAAATTCAAAATTAAAACATTCAATTTTTAATAAAAGTTCCATTAATGTTCAATATAATTTTCATTTAATCATTTATCATTTATTCATTCCATTATTATATCACTTCTAATAGAGGCAATTTCGCAAAAGTGATTATGACACATTTATAAAATTAAATATGATTCATTACTTATAGATCACACAACTATAAACTATTACTAAAGTCTTGGTACGAAATAACGCTAGTAAATATTCATTTCTATGAAGAATATAAACAATCTTTCCATGAGAAATAATGACGTTTAATATGTTTTTACAAAAAATATTTCAATTAAAGTACGTATTCGTTTACTACTATGTACGTATTCATTTAAATGTATACATTTGTTCGATATGCAGTAACTATATTACATATATATTCTACAGTTTTCAAAAAGTTTAAAATCAATCAGTATCATTTACGCAGTCAATAACAAAAATATTTCACTGATTTTCATATTTAATATAAACAGCTATATTTGTAAAATTATCTATTTTTAATTACATTTACATACTTGTACATTAAACAAATAATTTCAAATATTATATCAGAAGTATAATTTCGGTAAAACAAAGTCAATTTAATGATAAAATATGCGAATAATCCGTCTATCAAATTTCTATTAGATAAGGAGATAAAGTTGGCAGTAAAGATTAAGCTAATTTTAGTTTAAAAATGCCGAAAGATCTGAAGTACCTACATGGATTTGAATGTTCTTGATTATATGAGTGTATACTAAAATGGGTGTAACAATCAGTTTATTTTATCAATTGAAAAAAGTGCATTAAATTAAATTATAAAAACTCAAAATTTAGATTGATTACAAATATACAACATCAATAAATTAATCAAAAAACAGTAATAGGTATGATGTAATTAAATATTTATTCTGACTCACAATTCATCAACATCAATAAATTAATGGAAACTATGTTAAATTATTAATTACCTAATTGGTGAATGTTATGTCATGTTAACATAAGTAACTGTACCTTACTTGTATAACTTACCTTACTACCTTTTACTAAGTGTGTAACTAAGTTAATTATTTAAGAATAAATAAATAAGACACCTAAACATTAAATTACTGTCTTTGGTCGCCATTATAATATTTAGTTACTTAAAAGGAACATAGTTCTTAAGATTATTAATATATTATATATTTTTGTACATTCAATTATTAATGAACCGTCAATAATATTAACATCTACATACAATTTATACTCTCTTCATACAAAACTATCTATTCAATTTTCCATTTGTTTAAAAAATTTTTAGTTAATATGGTTTTTATTCACCTATTTCAAACATTTGATATGGTGTACGAGTTAAATCTATTTATGTATTCCATGGATGGATTCCATTCCTGAACATCTCCTGGATTTTATGCCTTAAGCACCTCTCAGAAGATAGGTCCATACCGGTCTTGCGTAGCACCATTGTTACACAAGACCAATACCACACGGGCTAAGATGTAAAATTGCAGCTTAAATTAGCATTTCATATAACAACTTACACGTGCAACATCACGGTTAAAAGCTAATAATTTATAAACAATTTTGTTACTAAAATTCCTTACATGTGACTGAATCAGCTTACTTCTAGATCCATTTTAATATGATCCGGGTACTCACGACAAGCTGTTTTAAAATTTCTTTCTACCGATATTTCGACCCAGTCACACGCATCGTGGTCACGGCGAAACTGCGGTGGTGAGGAGAAATCGTTAACAAGCACTGGTCGTAGAGTAACGTATCTACCATAGGTTTATTTCTTTTTTCTGCTTCAGGTTCCAAATCACGACTCACAATCTAACTGTATTCTTACGCACCAAACTTTGCATTATTTGTGATTTATATAACCGCAAAACGCAAACATTGAATACTGTTGTTAGTCTAAGTCATATTGTCAGGAACCTCGAAACAGAGTATATTAGAGGAATCCGTATAAGTGTAGAAAACATTTTGCGTAGAAATACATTGACTATTTAAGACCATTAATACACTAAATTCCAAGCACAGTCAATCATGCCACTCCACAAAACAATCCTAAATTGGCTTTAAATAAACTTATGACTACAAGGACCTAGTAGAATAGAGTTATAAATGAGAAATTTCATTCTCATCTAATGAGAACGAAGGGTACTTCAGGTCGAGGCCTCGTAGACGGCTGGACAGGAATTCCTCGGCTTGCAGCTCCATCGCAGAGTCAAAATGTGATCTCCAGCCACCCGCTTCTCCTAAAAGGAAAAAGAAACACTGATTTGTGGGAATATATTTGTGATTCAGCTCGTAAGACACCACCGGTTAAGTCGGCGAAAAAAACCGTCGAGCGAAACGTCTCTGAAATTTTTGTCACTGTCAATTTGTCGACGGAAAACAAAATAAAGTAAAGAGTCTCTACCATTTACGCATATATGAGAAGTGATAGCCCAATGGTTGTAACTCGGCCTCTTTGTCGAGCATCCGAGGATCAAATACCAGGCACACTGATTTTTCTAAGATGATATGCGTATTAGAAATTAACTATCACTGCTTTACGATGAAGGACCAATTCGCACGTGGCCAACGCGGTGGACTATGGCCTAAAATTCTCTTATTATGAGAGAAGACCCGTGCCTAGCAGTGGGACAATAATGGGTTGACGATAACGATGATGATTTACGCAATTCGACGGCGAAAGAGTAAAGCTTGCTGTAATTAAATATTCTGCCGCCCTCTATTCGTGCGACTCCCTCCGATTCAAGCACACTGATCCTTTGAGCACCTTTACACATATCCCTACCTAATAACATGAGAGTTAAGCACTGCTATGACAGGAAGCATTCCAACTTAGTTCTGAGGGATAACAACGCATCTGTAACCGATTAGAAAACGCTCCTAGATTTCTAATCGGTTAATTACAGATGGCCAATACTTGTTGGGTTAATTACAGATGTCCTTGAATAACTGTTACTATAAGATCAGTTGGACTGCATGTTCGTTTGCTACCTCTGTATCTTAATAAAGGAAACTTTCCAGATGGTGAACAGAAGAGATATCCTTCACGATAACAGAAGTAGTAAACGAATAATTTATCTGATATTTAGTGCCTTCTGCCCCCGGTAGATATCTAGAACCTGAAAATAGCAAAAAAGCCTGAATCCAAAAAGACTTGAATAGTTAAATGCAGGCCTTTTAAAAAAAAATACAGCCTATGTCACAGTTGATACGAAGTCAATGACGAGAAATAAAAGAAATTACATATTTCTTCTGTATGTTCATTTCTTTGGCATGCTCTACAGCTCAAACGGCTTGGTAGATTTTAATATACAAGGTATCATTGACATTGTATCAACTGTGACATAGGCTGTATTTTTTTAAAAGGACCTGCATTTAATTATTCAGGTTTCTTTCGCTAGAAGTACTTGTAACAGTATCATAAAAACTAACCTTTCCTGATGAACTGAACTTCTTCTTTCTCGCTTGTATTATTGTTAACAGTCTTGTTCTTTCTGAGGCTGTCGAAGCTAAGATGCTCTGCGAGTTGCGACAGCTTCTCATCTGAGTAGTCACGATGTAGGAACTTGCAGATTTTTCGAATTTCTTTTGGCAGATCCTGGAAATACAAAAGAATCAATAAACATCACGTATCAAAATGTTGAGAGTAAATAATTAAAATTTGGATTACTGGGTTAGCAGTTGTCTTTGTCTGTATTGATGAATCTTATAAAATAGAAAATTTGAGTGTCAGATTATGAGATCAAGTCCCTGTAGACCCTATATCCACTTCATAGTAGCATCATAAGGTAAGGTAAGGAGTAATAGGAAGTAAATCCTAACGGCAATCTATGATAAGTTCAAAATACCATTCCAACACTCAATGTTGGTAACAGGTAACAATAGATTGAACAACAACCACTTAAAATTTCTACAAATGCTGAGGACTATACTCCTGAAACGACTACTTCTAACACTTATACACTCTTGGAAAATGACTCACTAAATAAGCACTTAAAATCAAATTATGGTTTTATATATTGAAAATACGTGGAAATTTGCTAATGAAGCTTAATTTCTTGTTGTTGTATTTTTAGTTAATTATTCGATAATTTAAGTGACGATCCGCGTAGTGGAACGATTTTGTGATCAACTCTTAACTTGGACTCAGTCGAAGCCATCAATGCCAGCCATAAAGGTGAATTTCGGTATGTGTTCAGAATGTATACTCATCTTAGTATGCGTCCATTATAACCAAGATAGCGAGAATATACTAGTGTAGACGATATAAATGTAAGATTAGTAGTTTATTCACCATCGCCTTAATAAGAATTGAATCTTTCTTTACCTTAAGTAATTCTTCATAGAACACAAAATGGAGATTCGACCTATGTCTTTGCATCCACGCCTCATTTGTATGCGCTACTATCGGTGTCCAGGGCACTAAAATAATAAATTTTAAATTAGAAAAGTCTATTCAATTTGGCCACCCTATTTAAAATACTTCTAAACAATTAATTCATTCATTCATTGTTCAGGAAAATGCAAAGCCTCATAAATAATTTAAACTTGGAGGTACTAGTATAAATAAAATATTTACTTATTGTTGTACCTATGCTGGGCTCGAGCATTTTCTCAAAATGTGAAAGGTTCAGGTAATAGTCCAACCCACCCTGGCCAAGTGCGAATAACTTCGTGCGAATAGATTTCACATATCTTTGAGAACAATTTAAGAAACTCAGCTATATAGGCTTTCTTATAATGGTTTCGTGCTCCCTTTAAAATGATAATCAATATCTCATAAGCTATCTGCGTATAGCTATGCATGCACTATATGCTTTGTTCTAAATCAGATATAATTGAAAGAATACGTAAAACGAAGTAAAACTTAGATAAAACACGAATTTTTGAACAATACTTAAAATTCTATTTATAGAATGAAAAAAGATAGATTCTAGTCCATTTATACTTAATGGCCCACTCGTCGCTGTACGTAAATGAGTACATCATTCATCATGATGATGCATAGATTAACTTTCAATCAACAAATTGATGATATGTTATCAGTAAATACTATCGTCATAAAAGGATTGCTTAATAAATGATCATTAAGCACTGAAACTGTATCAAATGACATTTCATTATATTATTCTACGAAATTCCTTATTGTAAAATTTTAACTTCGGCTAAAATGTTACATTTTAGCCGAAGTATTTCAGATATACGGGCTATTTCATATATGTCTTATCAAAATCGTTTCATACATATAAAAATATTCAAAAACGCAGAAAATGGCAGTTAATTGGAAAATTACAAACTGAGTCTAAATTTTATTGGTAATTAGATACAAAATAAATTTTCACTTACACAGATCTTTTCTGAACGCTTCCCAAAAGTGTTCAAATGTGGTACGCGTCAGAGACTTGGCGACCATTTTGAAAAGATAGTAGTACGAAACGGCCACATCCCTAGGGTCTCTTGCAACATATATAACCTTGGCGGTACTTAATAACTTCGGTGGCAAAAGTGATAAAGGCAGATGCGTTTTGATAAATCTTGGAGAGGGTGCCTCATCGATCGATTTCCAACTTGGATATCTGACCGCATGGTTTAATCCTTGGAAGTTGCCAAGATTCATAAAATTGGCCTTTATCAAAGAAAACGCTATGTCTGGAACCATTGATGTAATCCTGTGAAAGATATAATATGTACACAATAAATAAATGTATACCATTAAATAGATATTATATATAGACTTTTTACTAAACTTTATTGGTTAATATATCAAAAAGGGGGCTGTATAAAACCTTACGGCACACTACACTTTTCAATTAAAATCATGTTGTAAAAGCAACAGAATTATTACAAACAGTTTCAGAAAACTGTTTCTGAGAAAACGTTCGTCTAATATTTTATATTACATTCTTGGAAACAGTTTCCAATAAAATGTAATCACTTTACTTACTCCAACATTGGAAATCTTTCGTAGAGAGGCTTTTCTTTCGCTGTTTGGAAATCCAAATCGTTTTCTAACAGCCACACCAATTCTTGGGTCCATGTTGTACCTGTGTGTATATAATAAATATATAATACTCGTAAATTATTTATTTTACAATTGGCTTCATCTATATATCTTAATTTATATGCATACTTTTTATATGATACTTCATTTATTAGTAATGTTTCGCATATATTTTTATTATAATTAATATACAATATGTTTTTGATATGACCTTTTTACAATATAACATGTAAAATCCATTGTACAGTTATCAACAATCACCTTATTCACTAATACATCATTACTAGACGTCCACTGACGATTTTTATATATTATGTTTTTTGAACATAAAAACATAATAAGTGATAAATATTATTGGAATTCCATTCAATATATTAGATAAAGTGCTCCATTACAGTAGATACATTATGTCTCAACCACAGTAATATTTTTTTTTAATTATATTGTAATAAAGCGAGATATATGTATAATGATACCGATAATGTAGTCGAGACAAAAAGTGGATTAGCTTACGTGGAGGATAGAAGTGTACCAAAAACGAATTAAATCCACAAGGATTTATTTTTTGTTTAAGTGAAAGATAGCACACTTAAAATAATCTTCTCCAGATTAAAGCAAGAAGTTAAAATTCATTTATTGGACACGTTATTTACATGTTTAATTTTTTATGGTCGTAAATTTACTGATAGCAATATGTGAGGCTCTAAGGCTCTAATTTGCATTGTGGGGGAAAATACAAATGCGTTTGCATTTCGGGGGGTTTCTTAAAGTCCTAAAAGGCATTGAAGGGATGCAATATTAATTTTTGTCCTTTTATTTAAATCAATCGTCACTTCTAAATGTGTTCAACGATAAATTGGAGTAGCAGCAGTTTCAAGTATTTTACTTAATTTGCCAAAATTTGGAGTCCGGTCATTTTCGTTCTTACTGCGATGTCTTTAAAAGTATTACAAAGAATTTAACAGAGTATTATTACTTCTAAACTTTTTCTTTAAGGTAATAATATAGGAATTTTAATAGTTACGTTTACTTGCCATGGGAGAACAACTAATAAGAACTTGCAGTCTTAGTTTAATAGACATTATTGGCTAAACTATCTATGCTTAGTCACTGATACTTTACCGTCCCTAGAGGTCAAAATAGGCATATGCTGTTTGAACACAGCATCGTAAGGTATAGCAGCATTTGATACTGCTTTTAGGACCTAAATAGGCAAAGTCAAAGGAAGGATTCTATTCCAGCTGTTCTAGTTACTTTTTGATTTTTAAGGTATTTATAAATAAAGGCGATTTGAACACCATAATTCAAGGTTTGGGGGACATTTTTATTCAGGTGTATAGGTAAAAAACTCCACGGTCGATAGTCGTCATACCTGATAGTAAAGATAGATAATTCACAGATAGTATATCTATATTATGATACATGGGCGGAACGAAATTTATCCTTTACAGGCTACAACTAACTGAATGATAATAAATATTTATTGAACTACATATTTTATTGAGCCACGTATATACACGTACCACTTCTTATACTCCGCAATAGTCAAAAGCTTATAAGTATTTTCATTTGAAAAAAAAATGCGAGTCGCTTAATACTCATGAGTAGCAACGAATCTCATATATTTCAGAACTCTTCTTCTTATCTTTCATATCTTATATATCATATCTGTATATCTTATATTTATCTAGTAGCCACCCTTCTCATAACCGACACTTTACATAGATATTACATACACTTTTTCATAGAAAATACAATTTCATAACAATTTATTCAAAAAGAGGGGAGCAAAGACGCAACCTTGTGCAACACCTTCGCTTCAACTTATCAAGAAGTTAAAATATAAAAAAACGTATCTACATAATTCATTCGTATATTATAAATTTAAGATAACTTACCGGATCTAGGAAACGTGATGACCCAAATATCGTCGGGTCTGACCTTAAAGTTGTAAATAGCTTCAGCGTGTTTCTTAAACGCACCGGGCATGACGTATTCATTTTTACCGCACTTCACGAAACTTTTCGTGTAACCTGTAATTAATGCATTCAAAGTCATTAAAATATAAAATTATGAACATCATATTTTTATAAAAGAGAACAGTAACAGGGGATGCATCCCATCTCATGGTCGTTGGTGACGTTCGTGGACATTTTTGTTTTATCAGAGTAAAGAAGCAAACAAGCATGCAGTCCATCTGATGGTAAGTGGTCCCAAGGACATGTAAGCAACTTGATATAGAACTTGAATTCTATTAAAGTTCATTACAGTTGCATGGCTACTTCCGAATGCGTAGATAGTAGCCTCAGACAAAAATGAGCTGGCCTCCACGCCTTTCCACCTCAATACTAGATCTATTTTAAGTTTATAATAATAGGTGCAGCGGAAGTACATCCCCGTTCTCATTACATCTGGAAACGATCTTTAATAATATTGAGATCCTATACGAGGTTAACCTATTTTGCTACCTGTAAACTTAAAATGCCTCGTATAAGAATATTTTCTTCACCTTATTATAAGACAGAAGTAGGTTACCAAGAGTATCTTGAAATGCTACCGTCATATTTCGTTAGTAAGTTCGTTAACCATGCGTCAAATACGTATTACACACGCAAAATTGTCATTATGACAAATAGGAATTAATAAGTATGGAAATACCATTTACGTGACATTAAATAACACCGTATCGTATGACGACGAACACTTAACAACAGATAAGCATAGTTCCTCTTGATAAAGATAAAATAAGTATGTAGCGCCTAATAGACGTTTATTGGCGAAGTATAATCGAGTCATAGTCGTTGTAACGTGCTTAAAATATTAAAATTTCCTGTGTTGAGGGTTACACGAATTGGACATACAGAAGTATAGGACAAAAACACGCGGACCCAGAACATAGTCAATCTTTCTTAATATCTGAGTGGCCGGTATTATCCCCGGGGAAATTCGCTCTGGATGACAGTATTCACGAGAAACTTACTACAGGAAATCTCGTTTTAAATCAATGATAAAAACTTTTCACTCTATTGTACATTGAATTCTTAATGTTTTTAGTAAAAATAACACGAAAATAATATATATTTTTTTCCTTTCATTAATTCAAAGCTTGCTCCCTAGACGGTTTAATCATTTCAGCCTCGCGACTATAATGCCCTACCCTTATTTAGATCTTAAGATGCCTACTTTACAGTTCTTACAATAGGGTCATTATAATAATCATTATCTCCATATTATGATTAAGATTTGATAATGTTTAGTGCAGCCAAGTTCGTATGCACTTGTTTCATTACAAAACAAGTGCTTTAAGTACTATCAGGGATTTTATTACGACTCATTGTTAATCACTTAATCATTAAGGTATTTTATTATGATATATATTTGTGCGAAATCTAGGTAAATTTCTTTTAGAAATGTTTTCAAACGTGACTTGCAATTTATAGTACTTAAATCATATCTGGCTGATTTAAGTACTATAAATTAAAGTACAATAGTATCCTCACTACTATTTATATACATAAAAACGTGACCAACGCGAGCGAATATAAAGTAATAAGCTAGTCTTTTACAACTGACTGGATTTCTTCAACCGCTTGGGCTACGTTTATCACGATAAAGAGTGTCCCATCTCTTAATTCATCAGGTCATATTATGTGAAACAAACATTCATAAACCTTCACAAACTTTAGGTTTAGGTTTGAAGATTCTTTATTGTCTTAAGAAATCACAAATTTCACTTATAAGACAAAACTTAAGCTAATTTAAGTACAAAAATGTAACACGGTGAGCGAAGCTTCACAATATTCTTACACTATACAGTAATACATATACAACTACAAAACTACTGCAAAAATAAAGACTGTTCTAATCTATTCTAAAACAATAATACCGTACGCAGAGTTTTCTGTTATATACATTATTACTTTCTTTTTAAATATATTAGATTTACTAAACTTTCACCTTTAGAATGTAACTGAGATATAAGACAAAACGCTGATTAAAAAATTATATTTCTATAATTATTCTTCTTAACACTGGGCTGCCTTTAAAATATGTGAAAAGACACGAAAACGAGGGTGAAAGATGGTGAAGAATATACGAATTTTCCCAAAAAAAATATTGGCATTCATAATTTTCTCCGCAAATACAAACATAGCGAAATACCTTTCAAGCTTGTAATACTAAATTGTGATAATACGAAATACCGGATCAATCAAGGATCCACCTATTCATATAACATTACGATTAACAATTTGCATAATCTGATTTCAGGACACCTTAGTTCATGTACACTGAATTCCATTATCAGTGACTTTCACTCATTAGATTACAGCGTCCATATATTCTTAAGTATTAATTATTTATTATTATTTAAGGATCATGATTTACGACAATTAGATTATGCGGTGATTATAATAATGTTCATGTCTTACTTTCTCGGCCTTGCACCTTGTACCTGCTTGCCTACGTAAACAATCTTAAAACAACGCATTCTATGATACCACGTCGGAAATAAAAAATACTCTGAGGTTGGATACTTTATTTCTGTGAAAATAGTTAATCTTTTCAATGTTGCCTAAGTTTTAGGTGATGCCCTTTCAAAATGTGATCCATCCTACTTTATAATTTAACAAGAAACTAATGCTAATATTAATTATCGTGAGTATCGGTTAAAAACGCTATTTGTTAAATTTTGCTGCCCATAAAAAATGGTAATTTTTCCATTCCTTTCATTTAAATTTCTTCTTCAACATCTACAGAATAAGAAAATGGCGCTGTAAATAGAATACAAACAGCTAGTGCGGTATCTGGAAGGTTTTTTTTTTACAGTATGGAAGTAGCAAACGAGCATACAGCCCACCTGATGGTAAGTGGCTCCTGCCGCCCATGGACATCTGTAATCAACCCTAGGTAAGATCAAAGTCTCACC
>DWTU01001147.1:0-14053 GCA_018251515.1 Cecropterus confusis | reverse complement strand
AAGAGGATTTTTGTGGAAGCTTTCAATAAACGTCTTCTACGTTACAAACGGCATTTTATTACCCATAGCTCGTAACAATATTTACGCCAAAAATCCAACTACATTAAGTACAAAGGGAAAATTTATATCAGTCCGTTTTTATAAGACCTTTATTATGGACCAACGACTTTTAAAAATAAAAAACAGATATTTATTAACGAATAATTAATTACACAGTGCACATTGTAAAAATCACGTTTTTTTTTATTAACCTCTAACTTCTTAAAACAAACGAAGCGCAAAAAGTGTAATTTACTTAATTGATAATATTTTATTAATTATTGTAAACATCAACTATTTCAGAAGATGAGAACACGTCATCATAAATATGGGCGTAGCATTATCTTTATTAAGGGGAGAATCTAACGGTCGTTGGAAAAAAAAACAGCTAATCTCCGATATTATTATCATCTAATGCCAATGGGTTCGGTGTAAATAGACTCCGAAAACAAAGAAGGTGTTCCTGTATTAAGTTTTTTCCTTTCTCGACTATGCTAAGGTCCGGACCAAATATTGTTTGATTTTGCAATTATAGTCAGCAATAATATTAAATCCTTTTTATTTCTCCTTTGTATAGCTTTACTTTCTTTCCGGACGGGGTTGCAATTGCACCCCCTTTCATCCCGCTGCCGGCGCCGATGGACATATTATAGAGCGATAGTTCCTACAAAGTGCGTTAATTACCAGTTATCATCAATATCCAATGCAAGTCTTCAAAAAGCGTAACGAGCTGCTCCCCACCGCTGACTGGAAGCTTGCCCATATGCATCAGTTGTAGTTGTTCTTCGAGCCTGCAAAAGATATATATGCTCAACTTATTGTTAACTAACTAAAAAATTAGAAATAGATCGCCATTATATGTACATTATATGTACATATAATTTTGACCGAAATCCTTGATGTCCCATGCCATTGCACGGTCCCTGCGCGTGGGTACTGCCCATAGCTACAGAGGTCTATAACATTCTCAATCTATTACGTTCCACATTTTGTATATTTCTCTTTACCACGGTTGGTAAGGTATAGAGTATACGGCACCACGATATTTCAACGTAAATTAGTGGAAAAAATTTTTAGAGAACAAATTGTCTCCTTCTTACAGAAAAAAAATAATACGATAAGGGTTTAGGACAGCGTTTTTGTACCAGTGACCGACGAACTACTGTGCCGTACTCGTTAATATTTCTCTTACGTACTTTATATTAACAAAATAAATACTTGATAGTACATTGTAACTAAGATTTAATTTAATGTATGATAAGTATATTAATGGATTGCTGTTGCTTTGAAATATTTTTATTCATTGCTGTCTCTATTCGTCTGTATTCGAATTGTAATAATTACGATTTCTTTGAGAATATAATCTTTTATCAAAGATTTTTTACGCCTTCATTCGTTTTCTGATATTACTTATTACTAATAAATTATTCTGCCATCTTCAGATGTGAAACATTTCAGAACACATTGTTTAAATCCCCCCATCTAACCTCTTGCTCCTGTCCTGCAACAAAGTGAACAGCACATGGCAGCAATGCGCCGGGGCCTTCCTGGCGATCGCACCGATCGTCATCAGAACATTGCTATGCAGCTTACGTTCGTCTTCCTCTATTTCCTCCTTGATATCATCCCCGCAACCATCATTGCTTTCTGTCCCCCTGTGTAACAAAACAATATGCACAAAATAATATGCATCATATTTTTCATTATTTCTAATGGTACGTAGTCACTGCCTTCTGGGCATCTGTAATCAACTCCAGATAAGACCAGGGTCTGGCCTGAAGTTGGCCACAGATGCGGACCCCTGAGGACTAGGTTGGAACACCTCGCACAAATATTTATGCATAATATGCATCTGTAACCAACTCCACATGGGTTAAGGATTCTACCTAAAGCCGATTACAGATACGTTCCTGAGGACTATGATAGTCGCCTCGATCATCAGTCTACTGCGTAAAAATTACCAGATATAGTTGCTTTATAACATGAAAGTAATTTGTATCATTCTAAACATTCAGCGGTGGACCTCATGGGGTGATGAATGAATACCTGTAACATTTAGAGGAAAATCATGTCGCGCCGTAAGTTGGCAAGGAGGTATGTGGTGACATAATTATAACTCCCACATTAATTAGGCTTTAAATGAGCTCATAAAAAAAATCAATATTTAGAAGAAAGAGAAATGTAAACATCTTTTATTACTGGCTTGCAATTTTTAGATATTAGTACCCTTAACATTTTTATACTTTTTATACAAGTACTATATGTCGTCAACCTAATTATGTATGAGTAATTATAAAGTCTTAGACATATAAAAATGGAGTGATTCCATTTTGTTGCAAGTAATCATTTAAAATATTAAATAGCTCCATTAATCCATTAGTCTCAAATCATCACTAGTTGACGAGTGCATTGAGAATACTTAATTACCAAGGAATTCAATAGTTTATAAGCTACAGAGACCATCCATGAAAATTGTTTAAAGAGATACTTGGTGACGCCGATCGAGTTTTATGTTGAACACTGCATATTTCTCATAGAATATTTTATATTTTTTATAAGCTTATCTATTTAATTTTTATATTCACCTGACCCAGTATCTGTCTGTAATGGAATCATGCCAATTAAATTTCACCTACCTTCCAATGTATGATGTTTTTGTATTTTATCGAGTCAGTTGGTTGTCATTGAAAAATAACTAATTACGAAGAATTACAGCAAAAACACGTACCTTGTACCATCTGGAGGAGCAAGTCGACATTGTAAGTACGTATTGAATATCTCAATGCAGGGATTCTGCAATGTTTCATTGGAATAACCATCTGTGTCATGCACTATTGAGCTCCAAGTATGAAGGAATTTATTAAGAGATTCCCTCCACACAGTGTCTTCATTTATCTGCAAATATTGTAATAGGAAATATATTACTTATAGTAGGTATTAAGATTATTTGATAGACCAGTTTGAAAATAAAGTTCCACTTACTCCCTCTTCAACAATAGAGCCTCTGATGCAATGACAAGTGTATGTTGTCAGATTCTGGAGAAAAGCGGGCGGTGTTGCTGCAATCATTTGTGGTGAGAAAAATTGTACAAGTCTGCGGTATATATCTGAGATACCGAGCATTTCTCTCTCCACTGGCTGTATGTAAGCTAACATCCTCATGAAACTATTCACATAATTCTCCAAGTACTGCTGCTTGAGATTCGCGACTGACACTACAACTCCGCTCAAACTAGCTAACTGCACGAGACAAGTCAATGACGGGTTAGCTAAGTCAGGATTTGATCGAACATGCATGTGAATTTCAAAGAACAGAGCTATCAGTTCTGGTTGCATAATCGTATCCCTCCAGTTCATGCTCAATCGTAATGCAGGTGCTGTATCACTTTCATATATCGCTTCAAAAGCACCAATAAGCCGTTTTGACAACATTGGTGAAACATGACTCCAGCATAAAATGGTTTCTACTATTGTTAGTAATTGCTTTGTCAACATTGCTTGATCGCCTTCCGGTCGAACACCTGAACGCACAATCTGTTCTAATACGCTCACAGTGAATCTGAATATTCTCTTCATATCTATAGCCTCAAATGACTTCTTCAGTCTAAAATGTACTTCCCATATCAAGCCAACATCTGCTGACTTTACTGTAATGGCATACTCTTGCATGATTGCCAGAATAAGAGAACAAGCTAACTTCTGCTCATTGATGGGAGCACTGAGGATTAATTTTTCTAATTCCCCGAGTAAAGCTTTTCTTTCTCTACCACTGTCATCTATGCTACCCCTTTTTATGATTATGGCAATTGTCTGAAAAATAAATAATATGATCAAAATGTATTACATAATTAACATTACATAATGAAGCAAACATAATTAAATCTGTGTAATAATAATAAATCTGTGTAGAGTTCATTCTTTTTGTGAATGACAGCATAATTTAAAATCCATCAATTTTTAATTTAGAAGTACTTATATTTATTTTCATAATTGTAGAACTGAAAATTTGGTACTCGACTCCGCTGTAATAGCCATTTATTTTTATTATTTTTGCTACATACATTACAGATAAAAATTAAAATATAAAAAACCCCAGCCCTGTAAATTCAGTAAAATTAGCATTTTTGTATTCTTATTATTAAAGCAACACAGCAATATGTCTGAATAATGTGTAAAAGAACTAATTAAGTATATTAAATAAATAGGTACTTAGTGACTCTAATTATAATTTACATTGAAAAGCTTCACATTAATGAATTTTTTAAATACTACTTTAAATAATAAGCTAACTCCATAACATTTAATGTTTCCATACCACATTTACATGTCTGAATATTAAAAAATTAAGGGACAAAAGTAATATGACTCAGAAAGCAATTAAACATACCTGCAAGAGTTTCTCTTTTAAAAATGGTGGTGTGTCTTTCCTCATCAGATAATTGAGTAAGTACTCTCGCAATGAGGAAATGTCCTGTTCAGACAGCAAGTTCCATTCCCTAATAAGAGCTGACTTCAGAAGCCCAGCAGCCTCAAAGAGTACATAATCAGAGGTGGACTTTTCTAATATCTCTCGACAGAGTTGGTATGGGTTCTTAGTGCTTCGGAATTCAAGAAAAACACTCTCCGCTTGATGCCGTTGCTCTGAAGTGACGAGGTTGGGTGGTGCCTACACAAACATTTTTTTATATTAAGTAGTGGTAAATATGAACGAATATAAATATAAAGATATATATATGCTGAAAATACTGCTCTCCTTATAAATATCACACATGTGTGTAGTTAATTTTTTTTGCTCTAATATAATGGCAGATATTGTGAGTAAAATTTAAGCCGAGGAATTTTCGTAGCTCTTATTAAAAAGAGGTAAATACGCCCATTGTGCTCTTGGAAAATTAAAATTGTTTACCGTGTTTTAAATTGCATGTAAAATACTATATTGTATATACTGTATCATAAATTTAAAAAATTCAAAATTTTTACATCACCTTAAATTTGAAAATTTTATAAATACGTTCCTGGTCTTACCATCAACATCTGGGCCGCTGCTTCCAAGGTTTGGATGGCGGAGTTATCCATTGTGTTTATTTACTGCTTTTATAACAATTTGAGGAGAAAAGATGAATGGTGGACAAAATTATTACTCGTGCCAATTCATACCACAAAACGAAATTATGCAAAAATCACATATCGGATGAAAAAATTGTGAAAATTTGGCCGATTTTTACCAAAATTTCACAACAACCATTTGCGATAATACCTGACAGACCCTTATACAGACTATTAAGGCCACCTGTCAAATTGACACTAAAACCAAGTTAGCTTTCTGATTCTGCATCATTCAAGTTCAGACTTTAAAATTAGAAAAATAAGATAGTATTTGGCTTAAGCTTAAATTCCAAAATAAAGATAAACATGAACGTTATTGAAGGCGCTGAGAGACGAAAAACAAGGAAAATCGAAATGGTCAAAATGTTTTCATGTTGGATGAATTCCAAAATACTGTTTATAATGGGTTTCCTGTGGATATATTTTCCTAGTACCCATATCAAAATTATTTATTAAGTACTGTACAAATACTGCCGTTATAAGATTACTATAGCTGTTGAATTGCGACAAACGATCGTAGAAGATTCATCCAATCTAAAAATTCGTTACTTATTTTTCATCAATAACGGAGACATATATTAGGGCCTCCTGGGAACGAGCTGGACTAAATATCCGCACCGTGTTTGAATTTAATCATGTTTAAGATTTTACAGACCCCATCAGACCATTTAATACAATACATAGGTAGTATTTTCAAGTATGTTATTCATCTCAATGTTCATATTTAAATTACAAATACCTGCGTACTAAGTTTATTATTTAAATGGAAGAAATAAATTTTAATATTCATAATTGCTGATGCTGTACAAGTGTAGGTACATCTTCATTCATATACTTGGTACATGGGATATTTTATGTAATATGAAAAGAAAATCACAAAAAATTACTAAGTGTTGTTTATTTTATAAATTATATACCAACATGTTCTATTTACAAGTATGTTTATTGTCCTACACTTCATTTTCAATCCTTTGCAATCTTTGCTCCAGTTGCTGAGTATCCAATCTATGCATACATAAAAATCTTCCATTTAGAAATAGCACTGGAATATCATGTCTGTACAGCTTCAACCATCTGACATTTTCTTTCTGAGTGATATCAACTTTCTGAATAATTAACCTTTGTTGGAAAGGCTCCAACTGTTCCATAACAATATCACATAGTTGACATGGATCTTTTGTATAAAAGGTTAAAACAGGTGGGCCGCCCGTGCCTTCCGCCCTGGAAAAATTGGTCAGGACATTAAAATAAAAGCAAGTTGTCGGAATTCTTTGATTTAATCAACCATTCCAGAGTGTAAATAGTATGACAATATAATATAAAGATTTACATTTTCGATTTTCGTGGTGTAAAAATCTATATAAATTTATATAACAGCAAATATAGACCATTTATCTTAAAGCTAGTTTTAATTCAACATACTTATAATACACAAAGCTGTCTTTATTTATATACATATAAAGGTAATGGTACAAGGCAATATTTTATACTTTTAAATAAGAATGATAATAACGTATCATTGAAATAGCACTATGTTACAAGTATGACAAGTATGTTACAATTGTCAAATTATTATTTAATGAAACAAAATCAAGATGCTCAAGTATTTTGTGCCTACTGTTTTTGTATCACAGTGCCATAGTTTTTCATTGTTCAGAACTTACAATTTTTCAATCATTATGGACGAGGCACCACCACCACCGTTACAAATAGAGGCTACACCCTTTTCTCCTTTTTTAAGAGCATGACACAAATGGGCAACAATTCTGGCCCCTGACATGCCAATGGGATGACCAAGACTCACAGCACCACCGTGAACATTAACCTTAGCTGGATCCAATCCTAATAGTTTCTGGTTAGCAACAGCAACCACACTGAAAGCCTCATTAATTTCCCATAAGGCAACATCATCTTTACTGACACCAGTTTTTTCCAATAGTTTAGGGATTGCTACAGCTGGGGCTATTGGGAAATCAACTGGGTCACACTCTCCATCAGCATACCCAACTACACGGGCTAGAGGTTTCACGTTTAGTCTTTGAGCGGCCTCGGCAGTCATCAGGACTAATGCAGCCGCACCATCATTTAATGTTGACGCATTGCCAGCAGTTACAGTGCCATTTTCTTTTTGGAAAACAGTTGCCAGTTTTGTAAATTTCTCAAAGTTGACTCTCTTATATTCCTCATCTTCCGAAAATAATACTGGTGGGGATCCCCTCTTTTGTGGCACTTCAACAGGAACAATTTCATCAGCGAAAACTTTTGCTTCATGAGCAGCTGCACTCCTCTTGTAACTGGAAATTGCATAGTCATCTTGTTGCTGTCTTGTAATTTCCAACTTCTTGGCTGTATTTTCAGCACAGTTGCCCATGTGGAATTTATTGTATACATCTGTAAGGCCATCAAAAACGATACCATCAACTAACTGTATGCCACCATATGGTGTTTCTCCTCTCTTCAAGTAATAAGGCACATTTGACATGGACTCCATTCCACCAGCAAGAATGACATCTTGAGTTCCAGTTTGCAGCCCTTGAGTAGCGAGGATGACAGTCTTCATGCCAGATGCACACACCTTGTTTACTGTAGTGCATATTGTGCTCTTAGGAAGACCAGCAAATATCACAGCTTGTCTAGCAGGAGCTTGTCCAAGGAATCCGGAACACACATTGCCCATATAAACCTAGAACAAATAATATTATTAAGACTTTGTAACATTAAAAGGAACAAAACCATGCACTTGCTGTAAGTCCTACAGTACTATGGAATTACAAAGACAAATATAAATGCCTAACTCCTAGACCAAATATCACTAATTGCCAGTCTACAGATTGAACCTGGAAAGAACCAGAAAGGGAATATATATATTTTTTACTTTACACTCTGTAGTCAAATTTGCCCAGGAGCTCACTACTAAACAGGAAATAATTATTACAGATAGCTTTAAATGATCTCATTCTATTATAACATACACATACACTTTTATATTATTATTCTGATTCTCGATTGAATCTGGACCTCGCTTAAAATTCATTTTCCAGTCCCTATCCTAAGGCAATTGCATCTGGAAATCTGGAAAACCAGGTCTGATAATCCAGAATCAATATACACTACCCGGATCTGGTGATTGCATATTTTGGCAAACATGTGACATTACAGGAAGAATTACATTACAGATCCAGCAATAAATTGCATCTTATAACACTCAAACTAAAACAATATTTTGACAAAATATAAAAAAAATACTGCATTTGAAAGTGAAGAAGTTCGAGGAGACTACTTGTGTGCCATGCATGATTATATCAAATGAAGAATTGATTATTTGAATACTAAACAGACAAAATATTATAGAGTATAGTTTTTATGATTATTGTATTGTGCTGTGCTTTTCATAGGATAGATTCGGTAGTTAATCATGTATATATGAGAATAAAACTGAATAGAAATTTCAAACTGCTCATTTTCTCTTTTTAAAATTACTTATAATAAAGTTGATTTTGTATACACATTGTTTTTCTTTAGATTTCGTGATCTTTTTATGTTGGAACAATAAATTACAGTAAAGTCCTACTACGACCAATTGATGGAAATTCAACCAGGCAAGGTCGGATTGCAATCCCTGCCCTATTCAAAACAAACTACACTTTATTTTAACATTTAAAATCCTAATATTGTGCCATACAAATAGTCACAATTGTCACATTGTACCTTACAAGGCAGTGATTGTCCTTATAATTTTCTGAATAGTTCTCCATGTATAAATATTTCATAACTAGCTGACCCGATGAACTTCGTAGCGCCAAATTAAATAATGTGACAAATATAATCAGAAAGCTTCTGCACTGCAGAACTGCTGGGCTATCAGGAGATACACGTGTTATTGTGAGTCAACCATAAACGATAAAAATATGTTGTCGTGGAATATATTTATATAATTTTAAGGAGAACATTTCCGTCATACATGATTTCTGTGTTGCTTTAACTATTAGTTGGTTGCACATGCGACGGAAGCTTTAAAAATGGAGTAACTTCTCCCGTTTTCCCAACATTTCCCTTCACTGCTCTGCTCCTATTGATTGTAGAGTGATGAAAAGTATACTATGACCAGCTCAGGAGTATGAAAAATAAATGTACCAAGTTTCGTTTAATCCGTCGAGTACTTTTTGTTTCTATAACGGTTATAAAGACAGACAGACAGATAGACAAAAAATTTACTGATTGAATTTTTGGCATCAGTATCGATCACTAATCACCCCTTGATAGTTATTTTGGATATATATTTCATGTACAGAATTGACCTCTCTACAGATTTATTATAAGTATAGAAGACAAATAAAGGTATAAGGTTGCAAATGAATCGATACGCTACTATTAATGTGTACAAGCAATTTCAGTGTGTAGGACCATACTCGGCAATTAGTTTGCGGCTTTTTAATGTTACTGTATGGGTAAGTAATTGGTACGACAGTTAGAGTTAGAGTTATTGTTAATTTGTGTAAAAAGTATTTCGACCACAATTACTTTTATTTCCTGTAACTATCTCTGGCTCTCATATTGTTCTGTCTGTATCTGTTATTTATTAGCCTTGTTGTCCCCATATCGCTAATCCGCATAGATTCTGAGCTTAAAAGTACAGACTGGTTTTTAATTAAATTTGTTATCCGTAATTAAATTATTTAGATATGATCAATAAATAAACAAACTATGATCAAACGCTTCAGGCAAAGATGTGTTTACCTATATCTACTTAAATTATTCAGAAAGTGCCTTTTTCGTCTCTCCGCTGATTCTATAAAAATGTAACTTAACATAATAATAGATTAATTAAGTTCGTGTCGTGTACACTTTAACATTATTGTAGGTACATTTAACCAATAAACAAGAATGTGAATTACGAAATATTCTAGCGTCGTAATTAAACCAGTTTTCAAGTAAACACGAGGGATGGCAAAGAATTATTGGCACCGCATTGTGGTGGAGTTTTGTTGTAATTTTCCTCGTTGCGAGCCGCCGCGTAAACAATAACACGCCGCTGGAGGAAAACTGCGCGTCCGCTCATTATAGCGCAAATAGAATTAAGAGCGGACCGCCGCGCGCCCGCCGAGCACACTAATTTATTGTAAAACCGTTAGTTTATACTAATAATGTACCTACAACTGTTGACAATTAACAAATACTATAATATATTAAGATAAATTGAATAGCTACCGCAAACAAGTCATTTGTGGTCAATTTAGACAAATATCGAATGTGAATTCATTCGACGCTTGAACATGTAACACAAAATATAAAGAAAAAGTAAAGACAAGTCTAAAATTAACGTTTAATCCATGACTTTAACGAAGAATATCCTCGATGATGTTTAGATTAGGTCGTTGACAACGGAGCTAGATAATTGATCTTTAGCAGTGTTGTTGAAGTTGTTACTTTTCATATTCGAGTAATTCTCCGGTGAGGGTGCGGACCGCGGCGCTACGATGAAGCCGCGTGCCGTGTGCCGCTCCGAAACCTATTCACGTTTCGAGGGCCCTCGGATCGTTTCCAAATTTGTCCACAGTTTTTGTGCCTGGAGTCGAGTGACGGCTTAAGTGTCTCAAATGAGTTATTTGTATAGGCTCTTAGCGCGTCGGGGACGGATTATCGAGGATGCGCTAATATGTCACACTTCGTTCCGGCCTCTCCTCAAATAAACTCATTTTTACAGATTCAGACTTTTCGACTCGCCTTCGTTAGCGCCGGCAATGATATTGTTATCGATAACAGTGTAGTGTATTTAAAATCTTAGTAATGTGAATTACGGGATTACTTCAATCTTATCTTTAAAAATAAAAATAAGCTATAACTCAAATAACACAACATCTTAGATATATTTGTGAGACGATTTCAATTACTCTACATGTAAAAATATGTAATTATTGACATTGGAGTGCTGTGAATTTTAACTGCCACAGCTTTTCAGAAACTCATTAACCCGTTATCAGTAGAGCCCACTTCCTGTGTCTGCTGTCAAATAAATAATCCTAACAGCTAGTTCCTGTGTGGTGTGTGGTACTGTGTGGTCGTCATTATGTTGGCGATAATGAAACCTTAGATCTAACTTCTCCCATGGGACACCCAATCACCCCGCCGGGAGTCCGGGCCGCGTCGGTCACCAGCGCGTGATTGAACCTTAGGCGAAACATCTGTTTTGATATTCCTGATGAGGATTAGGGTAGCTATTGTTGTATCAGTTAATATGTTTGTTCGCATATACAACAACCCGGCATAATTAAAATATCTGTGTTTATCTATAATTGAATGCTATTACTAAATTGTTTTGTTGTAGTATGAACACATTTTAAATAAGATAATTAATTTGTTTTCATCGAGTTTTGATACAGAAACATCGGTATTTCGTTTTTGTATTAAGAAATGTGTAAAAGCAATTGTAACTGACAGTTATTTTCAAATACCATACACAAATATGAATTATGTAACCTATGGTACATAAATAGTTCGTACGTGCATATTGTCCCAACAATTCTTGGAGCCAGTGAAGAAAATAAACATGAATCATTTTCACGTGAAAGCAAAACAATTGAGTAAGAGTTTCTGGCGACTGATTAAAAGAAAAACAATTGAAACATTTGGGTGGAATAAAATGAATCGATGCTGCGGCGGTGGTGCAGCGGCAGTGCGGGGTCGGTGCGGGCTGTCGCAAGCGGCGATAGCGCCCGTACGTGTCCGCGCGCGCGGCGCGGTCACGCAGCGCGCGCACGTGCTGCGGGCGCATCCTCGCGCGCAACGGAAACTCAGCGGAAACCATTGTCTTGTTCTGCGGGTGCTTTACTGCGCCGGTCGCAGCGGGCGCGTGCCCTAATCGTAGATATTAACTCTCCTCTGCACTGTCTTCACTAAACATCATAATTGATCGCATAATTTGTTTCACTTCAGACTATACACTATAAGTGATGTTACTTCAGATTATATTTAAATTTTTACATTCATAGGAACTTCGTTCGAAATTTATATCTTTTTCCTCGGCATTTCGACTCAATCTCTAAATTCGTACACAAAACAGGCGTAAAAATGGAAATCTTAGTTTGATGGAAGGCTGGACCTACAGCTGTGACCGATGAAATCTGTAAACTGTTCGAATGGTTGTATAATTTCCATTACTCGTAACTTAATAACCTAAACACTCGTCCAGATGGCGAGCGGCATACTGCGCGGTGGTACATTAGTAGCTCATTTCCCTGTACCATAAAAGCGATTGAACCCGCAGTGTTCACAGTGCCCCGCGCTCTACAACAACATTATTACATCCGGGTTCGACTGCTCACATTTCACACTGCGCCGCTGCGTGCCACTCCGTCGGCGCCAACTCTTTATGCTTATCTGTTTTAGACAAATCGAGTTATGAACTCTACCTATTTCGCCTATTTTGGAAGTCAGAACTGTCAGGTGATTCATAAACATATGTACATACATTTTTATATGGACTTGTTTTCTATATGACAATACAATGACAAAACAGGGATGATATCTGTTTTGTCGATTCCATTTTACTAACATTACTAGCAGTAGAATCTTTTGAGTGTTATGGCGAACTCTACAATTTCTCAGAAACAATGTTTACAAATTTCGTTTTTTATATAGAGGTGCGTTCACCGTACTTTACGTACAATGTTCTTCGTCTATGAGTTCTCTGATTGTATCACGTGATACGGTTGTGCGTTACACTCGAATGAGAGGATCGCATTACGAATCACACGACATTGCTGATGTCATAGTTTCAAGGTGGTTTCCTTTATATGGAACAATAGGTAAAAACGTATTAACATTTAAACTCACTACTTTTACTGACAGCTCCGAGCAAAACAGTTTTGTGACAAGACTGATGATGTAGTAGCTGTTTGTTCGAGAGGTGCTACAGTGTCACGGCACTTAGTTGGTGAATATGGCTAATGCATGCAAGCGGGTCGAGGGCGCCGCGACACTGGGGGCGGCGGGGGACGGGGCATGAGGTGTTGCGATAAGCGAACCTACTTCCGAGGCGTTCCGAGCCATTAGCCGCACGTCCATAGACTTCCCCCGATGTTAATGACCGCGGAGGACTTTACTGATGTTTTTTGAATTTCGGTCTGCATCCAGAGTATTTCTTCACGGTAGCTGCTGATTTCTTCGCTTTCCTCGCTCTTATTATTTAAATCAGTCCAATAGTTTTTAACAGATTTTAAAAACATAGGAGGTTTGATGTTTGGTTGATGTATTTTGTGGTCAGTTAGGTTACATCTTGTGTGCTCCAGGTCATTAAAATTTTATGTATTTTATTATTCGGAGTATGATACTATGTCAATTATAAGAGGCATGTTAAGAATATACAAGGTAGCGTGTGTAACAGCAGGCCGGCAGCGGGCGGCAGCTCGCGCGTGACACATCTCCGTGTTATTGGCGCAGTCACGCCGCTTCCTAATTGATTAGCTATTGTTCGACGCAGGCCGGTATGCTGCGCTGCCCACGTGCGAACACTGTAATAAGTCTAGATGTCTGAAATATTAAATTGGCTCGATGTTTGATACAATATAAACTGCCCATATTGTAGTTGTATACCGCCACGGAATCAAGCTATCGACATCTACCTATTTGGACAATCAAATCTGATGTCGTTGTATTTTAAGATAATATTCATGTACTTCTAAAAAGATTGCGATCTGATGTACCTAAACCTACGTGTGTTATCTAATACTAATACTACTGCAGACAAAAGTGCAAACGCACGGAAGCACATTGTATTGTAAATTAAAATATACTTAAATGTAAATGTGTCAGTATTTTACTACATATAGTTATAAACTACTCAAAACAAAATAGGGCCCACAACGTTTTTTTGCATTAATTTTAAAATGCTTACAATTATTCAGTTTTT
>DWTU01001146.1:0-14053 GCA_018251515.1 Cecropterus confusis | reverse complement strand
GTTCTCAGGGGTAGCAACGCATCTGTTGCTAACCTTAGGAGAGACTTTGATCTTACCTAGGGTTGCTTACAGATGCATGCACGTTTCCTACTTTCATACTATTAAAAAATACTTAATTTAAGTTTTCATATTAACTGAACTTATCGGAATTGCGAAGACAATTTATATAGAGATTGGAAACTGAGATATCTCTAATAGTAATACGATATTTGTATATATCTATAATATATCTTTATATATATATAAAGATACATAGATACTTATGCGTTAGGTAACGTTAATGTATCGCACACGTGTAAGATAACAATGTTAGGTATATTTTGTGACGTGTTTAGAAAATATCAGGTATGCTATCTTAATACCTAAGCCATTAATTAAAACAGCAATCAGTAGTGTATCAATATCAAAAATGGGTAGTGTGTAATATAATAATAAATAGTATAATAATAGTGTAGAAATATGTAGCAATGATGCCGCTGTAGTTGAACTGCGAAGTGATTTACTTACCACCTTTTGGTTTAGAATTCAAAGGTAGACTGGAAAATTACCAGGTAGAACCAGTGTGGTTCGACCGGGGAAGTACCACCGCCACTCATATTTCTAGCGTGAAGCAGTTCTTGCGTTTCGGGGGAAGGGTGTGGTTGCCAGCTCACTTAGATATCAGGCCACCATCTTAGTCCTCGGGAGTAGCAATGCATCTGTGATCGACTTCGGATAGAACCCCCGTTCTATATGAAGTGGCTTACAGATGTCCATGGGCCGTAGTTACCACTTACCATCAGGCGGACTGCATGCGCGTTTGCTACTCCAATCCATAAAAATAATGTACATCGCACGTTTACGTGTTCTTAACGTACAATACGTAACGCCATACCTTGCACACGAGTACTTTGTAAATAGGATTATTTTGAATAAAAGAAATAAATTCGTAGAAAATATTAAAACATAAGTGTATCTAACTACAAAAAGCTCGTCGCTTCGATATTGTTTTTACCCACCTCGAGTTAGTACATCACAATGCTTACCTATATTATTATACCTATCGCATAATGTTGTAAAATAAAACTCATTCCTTAACAAAGTAACAATATATATTCTTGCTTGCAACAATCATCAAACGTTAAGTGTCAGAGTAATAAATGACTCCTCTATTTTTTTTAACTTATCAACCGGTTTTTACGTAAATATAACTTATTTACATACATTATTATAAATAAAGTTTCATCATCAAGAAAACATTAAACAACTAATTTATTTTCTAACAATGTAAAATGTAGGTATCTTAGATTAATGATTTATATATGACAAATATTATTCGACTGCATGGTCGCTTGGTATTTTTGTACCACAAATTAAACCTACTTAAGTGATAGACAAATGGCAAACTTATCAAATCAGTTGTATATGAGAGAGTTTTAGGCCATAGTCCACCGCGCTGGCCAAGTGCGAATTGGTAGACTTTACTCACCTTTGAAAACACTGTTTTTTAACTTTCAGGTGGACAGGTTTCCTCACGATGTTTTCTTCACAATAAAGCAGTGATAATTAATTTCTAATACGCACATCAATTTCGAAAAATCAGTATTCCGTGCCTGGGATTCGATACTGGGACCCTCAATCGAGTGTCCGAGTTTCATATGCATAAGCATATAGACCACGCACACTTCTCTTTTATTGTTTTGGTACCGTGTTTAAATATGTATTAAAGTTTTTAATTACTGTATTTGTATCGTATAGCTACAAATGTTTTAAGTTTAATAATGAACCTATTAAATTTACACCGAGGTCTGCTTGATATCTTCGTACCGTACTGTCAGCTAATCGTTAATATCATGACGAAATAGAAATATCGTGTCTCTCTGTGGACAGCTTATACAAAAGTATTACTTGACAAAAATGTATTATATAATGTTCTTTGAGTCTCAAAGACTGTCAGAACGGTACGTATACGCTACGACGGACGTTTTAAACCAGAATGAGATATTCATAAACATACACAGATTAATATATTCATAAACATCAAGAAATCCAGATCAATCGTCAATATAGTTTACGCAAGAGTTATTCTCGTATAAAGTCTCTTCTGTACATAACAAGAAATCATAAAATATGTTCTTACTATGAAGCAATTCTACGTTACATGAAACTTAAAAATGTCCCATAAACCATCGTCTTAGAAGTTACCTAGCCTTTTTACGCAACACACCAAATTAGACGTAGGTAGGTACTACCTGTGTTAGTTATCGACGTTATTATATCTTTATTAGGTATATAGTAGAAACTATGACTCATTTTGATAAAAAAAGTAGGCAAGTAATTTTATTTCATAATATGGAAATAACAAACGAGCATGCAGTCCATTTGAAGGAAAATGCCTACTGCCACCCGTGGACATCGGTAATCAACCCCAGACAACATCATAGTCTTACCTGAGGTTAGCCACAGATACATTGCTGAGAAATGCCTCCGATAAGTCTCCTTTACCGCACTCTTCACAGCAGAACACAATAACGCTGAAAACTTAGGCAGCAACTATTATTAGGCAGCAATACGTGTAGTATTGTGCTTAAGAACCTCAAGGAGTTCTTACTAACTTTAATTATTCTAAACATGATACTCTGAAAATAAAACTTGAAACAAATCCTATTATGATGATAGCCGCACAAGGTACATAAAAGTATTTAATGCTGGTACATTTTAATAGTATGGAAGTAGCAAACGAGCATGCAGGCCACCTGATGGTAAGTGGCTACTGCCGCCCATGGACATCTGTAATCAGTAATGTTTAATTTGTCTTAAATTATGCAGCAGAATAATAATTAAACGAATATTTTCTGATGAAAACAAAAGTTCATGTACCCGTCAACTAATCTCGACCTCAACTTAACTCTATAATCGAAATAACTATTTGGTACATAAAATCAAGATCTGCCGGCATTTCAACTGAAACGATTTGAAACGTATCTTCGGCGATGTAGGTATCACTGGTATCGACGGCCTTTGACGAGGTTTATAGCACACAATAAATTAGACGCGCCATAAACATAAATCTTGCTCCACGTCAAATCGCATCACTTATAATTCATGCCTTTACCTATACTTTGATATTCGAAAACAAACCTGTCCCCGGTGCCTCTTAAATCGACCTGATTTATATTAAAAAGAAAAATTGAGATGTCTATCATTTTATTTTTCATATTTTACGTAAGTACTTAAAATATAAAAAAATGTAACGGAATATAACATTACTTTTTTATGACGTGGACCAGCATGTTTGGATTATGAAAATTAGAAGAATTGGTTGGAAAGTAGTTACATAGTTTGTAGGTTTGTAATATTTATTTCCCGTTTTTGAGACTTGAAATAATACGTATTGTAGTTCTAGGAAAATTATTGAAGTAAGCATGGTGCTTACTTAACATAAATTCATTGTTTTTCGTAGCACGTAGCGTAACAGAGTAAAGTCGATAACAGCAATTAGAAAATTGTTCCTCAACTTATTTCAAATATTTTACGGCCTTTTGATTTGCTACGGTTCAATAGTTAAGCCGCCTATTTGAAATTAATATAATATTAAAAATGTTTTAGGCGTAGCTCTTATTAGAAAAAATGTAAGTTCGGTATTATCATTAAGTTGGCTATGATCTATCGAGTATTATTAAACAAAAGTACAATTGTACATTTAAAAGTTTATGTATTTGTATATATCTTCGCAGTCTTAGACGGAACATCTTAAGACTTGTAATAAGTAACTAAGTTTTTGAAAGTCTCGTAGACCCACGTAAGCCTTGAACATTAGCTTTCACTGAAATACCTTTCAATTATCCATAGATAGTAGTAGTAGTAGGTCACAAAATTTTGATTTATGAGAGTGAATGTGATTTATTGATATTGTTAAACGAAAGATTTTACTTAATTATTTGTACAAAATATTAAACATGTTTTTTAATTATATAAAACAATATTTGTTTATCTGCTATTGTAAATGGAGTAAATTCATTAAAATAATTGTATAGGTAGATGCTGCACCACGTTTTGGCGGCTTGGTGCGTTTTTAAAATGAAACATCTATAGGCATCTCTAGGTAAACCTGATTAGTGGCGTGGCTTGCCGTGGCGACTGGTTCGCCGTCCGCAGCACCACCGTACACACTACTACATACTGTAGACCGTATATTTACCATAGGCATAATGACAATATTATGCATATAATGAAAATATTTTTGAAGTAAGTAAATAGTCATCATTTTCCGTAAAAAATCGTCATATTTAATTTTTTCATCATGCTATGTTTAGTTTCTGACGACTTATACGAACCTGTTACGTGTACGTTCCTGATTGAAATGAAATGAAATGAAATGTCTTTATTTTTGCATAGGCCTACGTGGGCACTTACAAATTGTCATTTACAATATTTTTTTTACACTACCACCGGATCGGAAAATGACCTCAACTGAGAAGATCCGGCAAGAAACTCAGCGGGTTTGTCTTTTATTACTTTTTTTTTTACCATCTTGTTTATTACATGGGCAATAAAAGCTAGCTCCAGTATGTTGCCTGAACATGAGGCTTGTTCGGCAATTCAGTTCAGTTCAGTTCGATTACTTGTACGAACACGATGTTTCAAATTTGCCAGCCGTCCAGTGACGGCATTTTTTTTACTCTGTGTAAAATACTGCCTCTTATCGTTGTCCCCTATAGCGTTTTGCGACGTTTTCACGTTGCATCAAGCATCGAAAAGTAGCTGTGACCGTTGTTAGCACGTTGCTGATTGTAGCGCTACATTTAAAAAGTAGCTAAATTGTCGGTCGCTGCTCCTAAAAGTACATTTTGCATGCGCCCTTAAAGAAAGTTCTAAGAACCATTTATCTATTGTATATTGATTCAATTATACAAATTTTAGATTTTTGAATGCCTTACAACAACAATTAGTCCGGAAAAATGGAAGACTTATTATTATCGTCTTGTAAAAAGCAAGCAATTGACTAAAAATGAATTGTTACTATTATGAGAGAAACCATCGTAATGAAACTTGCAAGGCTAATTTTTATTTAAATAATTCTCAAAGGAGTGCGTAGTCTAGCAATCCTTAGTTGGTTCATGGACATGGACTATAGCCAAAATAAAATTTAATTTTTTTTCACGCAGCAGTGGAATAGTATTGGGTTAGCGGCGATGCATTTATATTGCATTCATGCCTATAATACATAGGTCCAAATATAACCACGGGCGAATAGATTTTCGTATTGGCTTAACGGGCTCAAAGTAGGCTTTCAAAAAATTAAATGCCGAAAATAAAGGTTACAGAGGTCTTATAGCTTGGTCCCTTAGTATCCTGGATCCAGATCCAGCCAGTAGCTATATGAGATAAACGGAGGATCACATTACAGTACTTACAATTTGAATACTCTATTTTAATTTTTACTGTTAAAGTTTACGTCAGAATAAACCACCAAAGAGCACACTTTACTTACCTATACGCTTATATTTTATCTTTTTATAGGTGTTTTCGACTATTTCAAACTGATACATAGCGTTTTTGATGAGTTTCATCAAAAGCCTTAAGATTTAGATAATGAATTTGACGTGTATTTGACGCACTTGTAAATTTGTGTCAATATCTTAAGTATGTAATCAAAGCATCATTAAATCCATGGAAATACGTAGGTATGACATAAAACGTGCACTATATATATGTATATATAACAAATTAAATACATAGGGCTACAGAACAGCCATTTTCTAAATTTTCTTTTCTTATATACACTTAAGTTAACCGGCATCAACACCCTTCACCGTAACGCAAGAACTGCATCACACAAAAATAGGCATGGACCATACTATTCTAGCACCGTTGAAAAATATATCATCGTAAACAAGAAGAAATAATAAAAGGCGTAAATGTAACATGAAAAAAATCGTTATAAAGCAATATAGGTTTATTTAATTTGATGATCTGAGCGAGCGGCCTGCGGCGGTTGATATCGCGAGCCGTATCAACGACTTGTGTGCCGACGTAGCTCGTAGCTAGGGCTGCTACCAATGTCCCTGTAGTTCAGGACTTCGAATGGGGCAACGTTATCCCTTGCCTGTGGTAAGTGGCGACTAAAAGGGGGTTTCCGGGATTGCGGGTGGCAAGAGTGGAAGCTCGAACTGTTCAGCCAAGCGGCCCCGGGAAGGACGGTGGTATAAGTGGTTGCATACCGTCGTAAAGACCAGATGGTGCTGTGGGCCTAGCCGGTCACCAGGGTGGAGCCCAACAGGGCAACGCTCTCAGAGGACTTGCGTTCCGTTGGAGATCCCGGAGTCCTAGTCGCAACGCCGAGCACGGCTACCGAGGCGGTTTTAGTGCAGTAAAAGAAAAAGCTGCTACTAAAGACATCCAAACATTAGTAATAATAGCCCGGACCATCTGCCATCCCTGACTCAATACCAAATAGCCAGCATGAAGCGGAATGAATGTTTTTGTATAAAAATCTTGACAATGTCCGCTCCATAGCTCTATGTAGGTCTTTAATCTCCTTGGCGGCTACCGTTGCTGTAATGTGTTGCATCGTACTAGTTAATACGATAGTACTAACATTTCAATCACTTGTTCTATTTACCTATGGATACATTATAAAAAATCATTTCATGAGTGATATTGTTGAGCGTGTCAGTTTTCTTTAAAAATAATAGCAAAAAATCTCCAGAAAAAAATAGTAATACAAAGTGTAAGTATTCCTAAGATTCTAAAAAAATATATACCTACCTACCTATACATATATCTATATATACCTATGAAATTCATTTCACAAAAATACTATTTTTCTTAATTTTTTTTGAAACAGCCCTAGTACCGACATTCGTAGCCAAGATACGGCCAAGTGACGAAGGGAAAGCGGGATTAAAAATTCATTTAGCCGCTTTCATGTTCACCGATAATCCACTCTTTATCGTGATATCAATTCAGGAGGATTAAACCCGCCTAGTTAAATAGAATGGACGCGATAACGGCTAATTATTAGGTAGAATATCTTACAGATACGTAAAGCTAATAAATAATCATAGCTTTACGGAAAATCATTGCCATTTTTTTATAACATATAACGACGATTACTCTAACTTTTACTGTTATTCTTACTTCAGTATATAACTGTAGGCTAACACTAAAACTGCCGACTAAAAGACTACCCCTGGCAGTTGCAAAAAACATAAATCAGGTAATCCAACAGATAATCCTAGTCCTAAAAGAAACTTAAATAATAACATGTTGAAAATTGTATAATTATGATAGCCATCATAATACTTAAAAAAATATTTCTCTATGTGAAAAATCAGTTTCAACTAAGAAAAATAATTAAACCTATCCCAACTACTACCCTTACTTAATTGTCATTATTAATAATTATCAGTTATTTTAAAATTATAACGACGACAACAGCGCGATAGAAGAATACAAAAAAAATTGGCATGTGGGCCTTTTTCCCTAAATCCGTCAACATCTATGTAGGTATATAACTTTGATTTCAATCAAATGTAACAATTTTACAACACCTGATGGTAAGTGGTCACTGTCGCACATGGTATCTGTAAATCATAAACATAAACGCTTTCTACACTCATAGCCTAGGTTTTTCTCCTGTGTCGTGGATACCATGGACACACAAAGACGAATACACAAACACTCAGACCCAGAACAGAATCGAAACTCATCATTTAGATATCTGGTCTGGCTGGGAATCGAACCCGGAGCACTGCGTGTCAGACCGGTATGGTGACCGCTCCGCCACGTGGGTCGCCGATACCGATGTGTGTGTGTGTGATACCGATGTACATCTATGTCTTTTTTTCTTTCCTTATTTCTTTATATGAATGACGTAGCAAACGAGCACGCGGTCCATCTGTTAGTAAATGCTCACTGCGCATAAACCTGTAAGCCACTCCATACAAAACAGGGGTTCTATCTGAAGTCCATTACAGATGCGTTGCTACTTTCGAATATTAAGATAGTCGCCTTATATAAAAGTGAGCCGGCAATCACACCCTTACACCGAAACTTAAGAACTGCTTTACACTAGAATAATTGTAAAGGTGGTACCTGTGCGGTCGGACCACACTCATTCTAGCTGCTTATTATGAATTGATGTGGCAGCCGGTATCGTGAATTCGACTGCTCTCACTCGAAAACATCCTAAATGCAAACAAAAACTGTAAATAACATTTGTTTTGCTGTAGTGAAAATTGTTGAAACGATAGCAAACTTAAAGACATATCTACATTAGGTACAATTTTGATCTCTCACAATCAAAATGGAATAGAAATTTGTCACATTATGTCTATTATAAAAATTGTAAAATTTCTGTACTGAGTATCTAGAATACCAACAAAAATTGATCGGCAAAAATGGACGCCTTTCTAAAAGCTTTTATTTAAGTTGCAATGTTTGTATGTATGTAAGGGTGTAAGTATGTTTAAGTCAAATCTTGGAAACTGATTTTAATCCACTTCTCAGTATTCAATTGAGCTGAAATTTGTAACACACTTGTAGTTGTGATAACAATGCAATTATATATAGTCAATAGTGTTGTTAATTCAAAATGGCCGCCGCAACAAAATGGCGGATTACACATTTTTGTACAACCTATCCAATAAGGGTATCAACTGAAGGGGCATAACCTGTGGAATACTATACACCATGAAAAAAAATCAAGTCCAAGATTGCCGCCATCATAAAATGGCGGATTACATGTTCTTGTTTAACCATCCCAGTATAGGTATCGAATGAGACGGTATTATATTCACGGACAACTAAAAATAAGGAAATAAATAAATAAAAAAAATTTTTTTTCAAAACAAAAATATTTTTCAAAAAAGAAAAAAAAAATAACTTTGCAGTAGTCAAACCCATATTTTTCTTGAAGTCTACAAGTTTTATCGTATAAAAGTTACTTTCTTAATCAGTCTAACCTCGCGTCAAGCTTTTATATGATAAAAATTGCATAATTCAAGAAAATTATTGCTACTGCAAAGTTTATTTTTTATTTTTAGTGCATTGACATAAAAGCTTGTTTTTAGAAATAATTTTTAAAATTTATTCCAATCTCGGATATAGTCGTCCTCGCGCTGCGACTAGCGTTTGTTTATCGTTTTGAATAATACGCATGAAAAATTTATAACAAAAACGTACGACGTGAAGATTTTCTTTACACCACGCTTCAGTATCTGTAGTCCATAGCGACGATGATCTCCCGTCGAGCGCCCCCAACATTAGGCGTCGAAACTCGATTTTTTCAAGGTGGCCAACTTATAGGCATGCCAGATGCATACAAAAATAATTACAGTTTCATGTATTTGTGCTGATTTTAACAACACTTGCAGAATATGGGAGGTCTGTGTACAGCAGTGAATTTCTAAGTGCTAATGGATGAATGGATGACGTGATTTAATTCTAGTATTAATAAATATCTAAACCTAGTACGTTTAGCTGTTTAATATTACATACATGCTTAGTTTTATATCATTACGTAATTATTATACATGTTGTTATTTTATTCTCCATAGGTTATCAAGAAGTTCTTTGAATTAGTCGAGTTAATCGAGTAGCTAGACGCTATTCGATTTTTGGATTTTAGACGCAAATAATATAAAGTCATGTGTCAGTCTCCGCTAAAAAAATAGGTCATTGATATTCCAGATAATAGTCATTCGGTTGCTTTGAATTTTAACTTAGGCCCCGGCCACACTGGTTCACAAAAACGCGACGGTTAACATTTAAAGTCTATGACACGAATGCCTCTTATTTAAACATTTGGCAATGGTCGCATCGACGATGCCATGGACGAACATTATTTGCATATCATGTGACATTGGAAAATTAACTAACGTTCGTTTGAGTGTTCACAGTGAATAACATTGTTTGGCGATCATTTGACAAAATTTGATTTTCATACGCTTATATCGGACCCGAAAGTGATTTCTACTGATCCACAATCAAATAGTTAACATCTTGTGACCGCACCAATTCTCTAGCCACCTATATTCATAAATCTATTGCTAGGCTTGTCCTTTGCAGCCAGTTAATAAGCGATGTAAGCACAATTCATTGATTCATCGCCACTACACATTTTCGCGGCTTATTCGCATCGCCGTCGCCGTGTGTGGCCGCGGCTTTATTCGAACGAGGTCCATGCTCGGGCGCACCGCTCCCGTGACGTCACGCTGCCGCCCGCACCAATTTGTCCTCATAAAAATTACGATCCGGTCCATACCCGATATGATGACTAGTCACGAGTCGAGACCAATCTACACGATCACGCCTTGTTTCGCATTTGAAACGAGCAAAAACAACATGTTATTATATGGGTATATGTTTTTTTTTTATTTTGATTAATATTATCCCGGAATTAAAACATTTTAACGTACCGAGTACTCACATATGCGGCTTTTGAATTTCCTTTTGCTGATATTACGATTAAGTTGCATTGATCGTGGTCACTGCGATACAGTAATAACTGGGTGATATTAATTAAGTTAGCAGTGATAGCCGAATGGTCGAAAGTCGGCCTCTCAATCGAGGGTCCGAGGTTCACTGCTTTACGGTGAAGGAAAACATCGTGAGGAAACCTACACACCTGAGAGTTCTTTAAAAAAGTTCTCAAAGGTGTGTGAAGGCTACCAATTCGCACTTGGCCAGCGCCGTGGTCTATGGCCTGAAACTCTCTCAATCTAAGAGATTGTATCTCAATCTGTATGATTTAGGTCATCATACCGGACTGGTCTCATAAGTTCCACGTTCGATCCTTGGTTATAAATTAAAATTTGTTAACGTTCCTGGGCATTCGTGTTAGCGAACTTCGTTTATCGACAGCTGTTTTTTTAAGTACAATAGATCCACATTATATCGGCAACCGAAAAGGTTTTCCGACAGTCATGTATATGAACAAATATACATGTATAAGTACATACACAGATTCACAATATTATGTAAATTGGTTATATTGCACTTTCAAATGTCAGTGTTTAATTAAAGCACTCACTCAATACCACAATTTGATCGTCAACGCTTACGCTTTCATTGATCGGTATCGGCCGTGACGCTTAATCGGCGGCACGGCGGCTGTGCGCGCATGGGAAACAGTGGCGTAGTGAAAATCGTTGCGCGTGCGCGTGTTTTTCGCGCGCCAATACGCCATCGGTGCCGGCGCGGTGGTCGCGAGTGCCGTGTACCGCTTGTTATGATTGTGATTACGTGATTGTGGAATGGAAGCGTTGACCTCGTCAATAGCATCGCCCGGAACGACAGGCGAGGTGGTTTTGTGTTTGGTATCTTGTGTGCGACTGTTTTTTGTCAGTTTATCCGGTGCCGATCGAAAATTCGTGGATTTAACGTCGGATTTTATTATACATGCCCCCCGATAAGAGGATCAAGTTTTACGCCGGTAGATGTTGATGAAAACAATAGGACGGTACGTTTAAACGTCGATACCGTCGTATTCGACGCCTGTGAAGTGCTGATCGAAATATTCCTGGATTTCATACCGTATTTCATTAAATAAGCCCCCTGATGAAAGGAGCGAGTTTTGCGCCGGTGATGATGCCGCACAGAACAGGACGGTACTTTCATTCGTTGATACCGCTGTGTCCAGGATTACAATGCTCCGTGTTCGATTTGAATGTATCGATCATGTCCGTCTGTGTTAGTCTTTATGCTCGTGCAAACAAAGGATTTCTCTGTTATGTTATCTAACGCTAAACGTTGAGGAGAAACCGGCACCACGGTATTCGTGTGATACTCGTTGATTATCTCGTCTTTGTCTGGTAACATTGTAAAAAGAAAGGTGGAAAGATGATCTACGCATGAAGGTTTGTTTATGTCAACAGACAATGAACGTGCTAGACACGTACTGTGGCAGACACATTTATATTTTCTATACAATATTGTTGTCGGGCACTGCCCGATATAAATACGTATAAATATAAATACGTTCATATTGGGTAAGAAAATAATATTCCGGCCGCCACATTTCGTGTCTGATACGTTCTATGTCTGTTTATATAAACGGGCTTAAACTCTAAAATATAATCGTACAATCGCGTCACTCGACATAGTCTAGGTTTCAACTGTAATCGTGTTTGTAATTAGCCGGTTGCAGAGCGTTTAAATCGATGTTTAATATTGGAATGTGTGTCATTTGATGTAAGTGCTTTCTAAGGCGAGAGCGTAAAATTTCAAATGAAACGCAACGTTCGTGTCAGCGTGTCCAAACAGAGTGCAGAGTAGATGATAATGAATTCGGAATTACCACAATATTTGCGTTCCTGGACTAATGTGACGCTGGCGCGGAGTTATTATAAAGTATGGAGCGGGCCTACTGGGGTATGAACGTCAGGCATGGGTTAGAACGCTAACACTGTGCACGGTATGGGATGAACAGTCATAATTTTCCTAAGTAGAATAGTATAGTTCGATCGGGGATACACAATCGCCACACCTAGTTTTATTATTATTTTATTCTGGTGTGAACCACTTTTTGTTTTGGCAGAAAGTTGCAAGCTCACTTTTATATGAGGCCATCTTTCATTTACTTCAAAAAGAACCACTGTTCTATTTAAAGTATCTTACAGATTTTTACAGATTTACCATCAGGAACACTACATGCTCGTTTGCTACTTTAATCTTATAAAAAAAAAACAGTTTGAACAAAGTGTCCCAATTTCGTCATCTATATAGTATTTTTTTTTGTAATTGACGCTAGTGTATTACATTTCCGAAAGCTACTTAAAAACAGCACGTGCTATAGACATCTGCCTGCTATTCATACTAACGTGTTAGCGCTCTACGGTAATTATCACTCCAAGGGCACTGGCAAAACGAAGGCCGATATTGCCCCAGGCTGTAATGTCCGCTGTAACGACGTCTAGCAATTGATTTCGCAATACACCAAACTGATTCCAACGTCGAGGGTTTGCCGAGGTCGTATGTAATTTAATATTAAATTCGTATCGTAAGAAATAAAAGGTTATTCCACGTTAAGACAATCTTAACTGCTATTTTTTATTAACTATAGCCATGTATATGAATGTCGGATCTAGTGCTGAAACACAAAATAGGCGAAAATGTAGGTAATAATGTGGTTGCTTAGTAACGCACCTCTCAGATAGTAGTTAAGATAATATAACCTTTAAAAATAATTCTGGAGCAATAAAATTTGTTTAAATTATATTCTATGTTTAATCACTTGCTGTGAATTTTTGGTTTGGTACTCAATTTTATCGCGCATAATTATATTAAAATATTTTATTTATATGCTCATATTTGGTTCATTGTTGGAGCAAGTGCCAACTATACGTGTTTGACCTGCCAGGGAATGGACTTCGGGTACGTGCTCAAGAACTACTAAAAGTATTAAAAAACGCGAAAAGTCCTAGTGACGGGCCAGTGCCCTTAGTACGAGTTCATTACGTTTCCTTAAAACGGTCTCCGTTTATTTTTCCGTCCATGCATTGCAATGTACATTGTACCTTTCCGTTTCCGTTTTTAGTCATATCTTGCATTTATATTGCAATTTAGGGCGAAAACGCGAAGATTAATAATTTTGAAGAAACGTAATAAAGGTACTAAGGCCATTGGTCCGTCACTAGGACTTTTCGTGTTTTCTAGTACTTTTAGTAGTTCTTGAGCACGTACCCGAAATCCATTCCTTGGCAGGTCAAACACGTTAACGCCTAGCACGTTTATTAACTTAACCTACATTGGCAACACGATATAGCAACTTAAGTATGCAGTCAGATAGCTTGATTATTATCTTGCGTCGAGGCAGCCATAACAATATTTTGTTAGGCCAACAGCCTCCCTTCATAACCTTGATCTCAGTAGGTATTGCGTGACTCATATGCAGATGTTACCACTACAGACTCGGGCATACCTACTGCTCGTGTAATGAATGTAGGTATGAATTATTATGAACACTTCACACACCTTTGAGAGCAATATGGGCTGTTTTAATGAGTGTTAATTGGGTTAGTCTTGCTACCGTGTTTCACTTTTGCCACGAAAAATGTTCCGTGAGCAC
>DWTU01001145.1:0-14057 GCA_018251515.1 Cecropterus confusis | reverse complement strand
TTATTTGCACAGTTCTTCATAAAAATGGTCTAAACAGCGCTTGGATAAACAGGGGCGTTATATCATTCGGATTGTTTTACCGCGTTATCTCTTGTAATCCTTTTGAGCGATTGAGTGCGAAATTATTGCGCATTTTGTTTGCTTTGTTTTTGGTCTCGCCACATCACCATGATGGCGAATAGCGAGGTTCGGTCTTGAATGTCTGGATTTGACCCAGGTTCAATTAGTTTGTATGTGGATATGTTAATTTTATACTTCATGTTTTTGTCCATAGTTATTTTAGTACGAACATGCTACGAGTATTTCGAGATTATGAGTTGAAACAACATTAAGCGTTTTCTTTTTTTATTCGCTTGGTTTAGACTTTTTTATAAAAAGTCATTTGATCGTTTGTTCAATTCAATTACCATTTTGACATTTATCAACTACGGACCTACTTATTGCAATATCTAGTGAAACAAATAAGTACACAAATCTGTAAGCGTATTTGCATAAAGAACTGATATTAAGCTTTCTTTTCTTTAGACATTCCAGACTAAGCTTTATAAAATAATCTTTATTTAACACTAAAGGATTCATAACTTCTGTAAGTCCAATTTATGACTAATGCGACAACCTAATCACACTTGTAAAATAGGGAGTTAAATCTTACACTTTAAGTTTATTTTCATGCATGTTACTGCCGTGCAAGCTATATTTTATATTAAATAAACTTCAAGTTTAAGTAAGTATTCAGATGTACGACAATTACACTACAAGCGATCACACAAATGTTGACAAGTAACTGTGGTTACGTGTAAATAGATTCAGCTATTCAGATTGACTAATTCAGATTCAGATAGCCGCAGATTCTTAGCACTGAGTTGTAATTACAATAACACAGTTGCTCTGTCTTTGGATGATTTCTGTGCATTTAAAAATGCATAAAAAATAACATAAAAGTACGTCTAAATAAGGGCCTTGTCTAGGTCCAGAAAATATATTTATTAATACGACGATATATGATGACACACCACTTTACCCAATTTTTTGTACCTGTCTATCAGACTTAGAAGTTAATTTAGAGATAATTTTCACGCAAATACGAAAGATTTATCAGGTAAGATACAGTATATATACATAGTTATTATAAGAATCACGCATAGTAATAAATGTGAATCGTAAAGTCCAATATCAAGTACTAACTCGAGTTCCAAGAACTCGTGAAATCATGTCACATTTCCTGTTAACTATAAGGAACGGAGAAATAGGAAGATTCGAAGTGTACCAAAGCGCTCAGTGTAAATACACGGCTTTTGTGATAGCAGGACGTAATCTCCGCTGTGGGGATTTTAATTACTTATTGGAAACTTGTGGCCGCCGGCTATATGGGATCGTCTGCGTTATTAGGAGATTTCGAGACATCGCGATAAAGGAATTGCCACTACTAATGTTCTATGTAATTTTTTACACGTTTCTTAGGATACGGTTATAAAATCGATTCAGTAGTAGGTGCCAATTTCTCACTTATATTTAGTTTAAGAGTTCAAGCTTTAATAAAGTTGAGTTGAGTAGAGCTGCCTATTACTGGTTCAGGCTTGCGGTACCCTGCATCATCAGGGTTGGGGAGTTGAATGTCGAAATTTTCATCTCATATTTTGCTTGGTAATTTTATTACATATCCGAAAGAGCGAAATAGCCATCTTCTATGGTTAAGGTTTTAATTACCACTGTATCATCAGGATTGAGGAGTTGAAAGTCAGATTTTTCATGGTATGCCTCTACTTAGTAATATTATTATATATCTGTAAGCACAAAATCGCTACCTTCTACGGCCTGCATTATCAGGATCGAGGATTAGAAGTTCAAATATTTCATTATATAATTTAATCGTACAAACCTAATGTTCATTCAAAGTTTCATAGATTCGAATCAGTACAAGCTGAGTCATCCTAAATTATCCTAATTATATAAAATACAGGGGTAGTGATGGTGGTTTCCATCCCATAACTCGAAGATTTTTCCATCGGATCACACCTATGTCCAAGAAAAAAGTTCCGTAGTATAATTTTCCATAAAATAAAAGACAACAAAATTAAATCGATAGATTTTTTTTATTTCCACAAAATAGGACCAATTTTGAAACTAGCTGCATAAAATGCTCTTCGAACCGTGTCGGTCGGTAGCGGCATCTCTGAGTTCGAACAAACATAAAAAATATAAATATATATATACATATATACGTGACGAATAGATAACCTATTTTGATATTGTATATTTGATATTGTATTGATTATATTTGATTTGATATGAGAATAATAATAAAAACATGTACTTGAATTACGAGAATTACGTGAAAACCGATGGTAAAGACCAGTATGTCAACATGACACAGGATGTGATTTCGTGGTGGCGCGAAATCAACTTGACGTTACATATGTACCTTTACATGTATTTATGTAGTAGTTTACAAACATCTTGAAAGGTTTTTTGACGCCTATCGCATTACTCCGTTATTGATTCGTAGGGAAGCTGATTCAGAATAGGAAATAGTTCAGCCTTTATAACGTTAAGTGGTTCGACTACGTTAATACTGATATAGCTAGTTCTGCTTTATATTGTTTTCTGATTTCAAACATTTTGGTAAGGCTATATTCGGCATATATTTTACATTTATTAAACAAGATCATTTTATATTTAACAGATTCTGTAAGAAAGGAATGAACAATATTATGTAAAATGATAATAAAGTAAAATATATGCGTCTCAAGGAATTGAACTTCGGTGTTAAATGTATTAGGGCAAAATTCAACCATTACTAATGTATATGTGTTTATTAATATCATAACTACATATATGGTATAATGTTTGTCTTTCAATGATCAAAGCTTACCAAGCCGTAAATAAACACACCAAAAGACGCAGGCATCGTCTAGAATTTAGTTAACACTCCGATAAATAGCATGTTTAAATTAGTGTACTTAAGCAAAGTACGGTGCCAATGACTTCTTTCAATAGACGAACAAATATTAGCATCGAGCTTTGATCTGAGACGTCGACGGCGACCATTTTGAATCGACGTGTGCTCTTAATTAACTTCAAACAAACGCCAAGCCGATTGAATTACGCCGCAACGTAGCTAATTTTGCGATATTTTACAGGTAAGAGCTATTTTCGGTAAATATATTTAAAATGAAGAGGGTGTTAAACTTTACATGTTTGAATTTAAATAATCCCTTTAAAACATAGCGCATCATAGTTTAAAAGCGTTTTCTTATAAATTCTTATATATTTTGATAGGAATCTTGTTGGTTGTTTTATCATTAATGTTTTAAGACATTTTATTTCGTGGAAAAATAACTATCAACGTGTTTTAAATGAAAAATATAGATCAATTAAAATAGGAAACCTTATTATTTTTCTAAAAAAACAGAGGTGCCAAACGATGCCAAATTATAGAAAAGGCTTCATTGACGAAGTTATACAATGAAAATTTTTCGATTATACAAATAAAAATATAAATCGGTAAACGTTGTAAACATGCGAGACCAAATCGCTTTCTGTAATCAATGAAACAACCGACAACACAGAATACAAAAATGTATATTGCCGTTTCTGCTAAATTGGATTGCTTTTTCAAAATTTGCAACAGGTGAAAATGGTTTCCAGTCAATATTGTGAAGGACTAAACGAGGTGTCAATGACTTATGCCAATAGTCGCCCGGATATTGGAAGCGAGTGCTTTGATCTTAAACGTAGACGGGTAATTGAAGATCAGCCATTAAGTTAAGCAAAGTATGTTAAATAATGAAACTTTTAGTTACATAATGACTTGCTCTTAAAACTTATTGCACCTTATTTATTTTTATTTTCATCCTTACTTTAACGTTAAGTCGTTCGGAAGAGATCCTTGTTTAGTAATACTCTGATCTTTCTGGGTTCTATAGAACGATACATCTTATTATGGTATTGTAACTTAAATTTATTGCATTACTATATATAAGTAAATATACATAAAAATCAAACGGCTTTATATGGAATCATTACTTACTAGAATTTTATTTCATTCAACATATTATGCTAAATACGTCCATCAATTATTATCATCGTTCAACTTCTCGACACTACGTATTTAAGCTGGTTTCTTTATTATTAATTTATAAGCAATGTGGTAATTTTCGAAAATAATTTATCTAATACATTATAATAATAGGTGCTGTTGCCCAAATTTCGTATGCGTAAACTACAATTACAAAAATTAACCTATTTAAAAAAACTGACTTAATCTCCACAATATCTATATCAAAACGATGCGATGCGATGATGAGTCAATAGTGATTAATTAAAAAGCAAAACAATATTTCGGTATATAATAGTCAATATTTTATAGCAATGGAACCCATCTTTTGACAGGACTTGCTTATTTAGCACCTAATAGGGATAATATAAAGATTTTAGCCACACGTAAAGCCAGACTTTTACGTCAAGTGTAATATAAATTCTCGATTTTATGACATTTTGCCACGAGTATTCGTTATTTTGAGGGCTTAGACATTTCGAAGATTTTTCATTGATATCTTTCTTAGAAAATTACAAAATGTAAAAATAAAATCTTGAAATACATTTTACTTAAATATATTTCAAGATTTCGTAACTAAAAAATAAATTACATTGGTCAAGGAATAACATAATTTACGTGTAAAACTCGAATATAAATTTATATTACAGTTTGAATTGAATATTATATTTAAAAAATGAATATAGCAAAACCATAGGAGACAAAATAAATCTAGCGTGGCTTTCTTACACTTCAGATGAATCACTTAAATCTTTTTTTGTCATTTCTATTTGATAAAAAGAAATCTATAATCCTACAAAATAGAAGCATAATTGAAGTATTTTAATTAAATTTACAAACAAATATCCTGTAACGATTTTTGCTGCGATTTTTACTAAACCAGTCAATTACTCTTCGGGGAACGGTAATTAACTTAAGGAAAATTAATATAATAAACGAAAAACTCATAAACGAAAACTATAATACGAAACGAAATCAATGTATATTTTACGTCAGATACATCGTTCCAACTTAGTTGTTAAGAACTAGGGACTTCAGACCGGTTTTGGTTACAATACCTGTACAATACGTACAATATGCCATCTACTTTGACATAAAACATTGAATTTCTGAATTATTTATTTTATTCCTTTACACTGTTATCTAAATCAATATTTTTGGTAAGGATCTGTAGTATATACCTTATAAACGTATTCAATAAGAAACAAAGCAGATAAGTAACAAAGGACCTTGTATCGAAAAGCTAGATTGATTGGGCACTCAATCGGCGTCTCGTTCTCCAGCTGCTGGGACCAGCCGGCTGATTGCCAATTAGACAGCTTCTCCGTAGTCTTTTTGTTTCAATCCATGTACAATGCTAATTCTGAAGTCTACTTAGTGTATACGTGTCTTAGTAGAAAATTTACTTGTAAATCACTTATGCATTTCACTTGTTCAATTGTTTTTCTTTGTTCATTTGTCTTTTGCTTACGTTTTTATTAGTTCTTCTGGTTATATTTCCACCCGTTCGGTTGTTCATTTTTTTTCATTGATATTTTGAATTTCTGTACAATGATGCACAGATTTGGTATTCACAAGGACCCAATTTATTTTTAATGCATTATCTTGGACACAAAATTAAGTTTTAAACCCATTTTTTATCAGGCATACAATTTTGTTTACCATTTCTTTATAATAAAGTACAAATTATCTTATACTGAAACGCTAGATTGATTTGATTTCAAATCGGCGTCAGCCTATAGTTGTCCGGGACCTACCAAGCTGATTGCCAATTAGGTATCTCATTCGAGTATTCTTTATTCCAAACAAATGCACAAATTAGGCCATTTAAAATATTTTATTGTGTTAATGTAATCGGGTTGCATTTTTGTTTAATTACTTGTTGTTATTAATTAATTAATTTTGTTTAATTTGTTAAATATCTCTACCGATAGGCTTCAATTCAGGCAGAAGTCGAATGGCGAAGATTCCCCTAAAAACGTTTGATGATGTCTTGGTGATGTCAAAGTCATTGCTTATAAGTAAATTAGTTTCAACATCTTTTCTCTAGATTTTATTCTGATCAAGATAAAACTTTCTTGTTGATTAAAAATACATTTAAAGCGAGAAAGTTAGGAAGCATCGGCAAAATTTAATATTTTTAAACGATTGGCGTAGATCGCCAAATGCCAGATGAAATCAATTCGGCAAATTGAAATTATATCGCTTACTTGTATAGACACCTGTACCTGCGATTCGTTCCAATCCAATACGCAATTTTTACTCAGCTCGACACAAAAATCGCCCAAACTTACATGGATTCACCCACGCTTGAAAACGTATGTCGTGTGTATTGTATATATCCTATATATAGACGTTACGTAGGCTACCTTGCGCAATAAATGGACGATCTTATACATATTTAGCTTAACAGGTACTTTCAGGTGTAGTTGCGAACAAAACAAACATAAACATAAACGCTTTCTACACTAATAGTCACACAGTAGGATTTTCTTCTGTATCGTGGATGCCATGGACACACAAAGACGAATACACAAACACCAAGACCCAGAACAGAAACAAAAACTCATTATTCAGGTGTCCGTCTGGCCGGGGATCAAACGCGGGACCCACTGCGTGTCAGACCGGTATGGTGACCGCTCCACAACATGGGTCGTCAATTTGCCTGGCTACAGCTTGGGAACACTGCTTGGATCATGTTTACCACTGTAAAGGGTACCCTATATATTAATTCATAATCTGTGTGCCTAATTTTAACAAGATCCGACCAGTTATTGCTTGATAGAGTAACAATTATTCATTCTGATAAACTATCTTTAGGACCCCTTTTAAAATTAAATTAAACTGATATTAAACTACGTTGTATATTCCTTAACACAGCAATTTCTGATCAAGTTGGAAATCAGGTGATACAAACATAATTATTAACATAGTAATAGCTTTTTTAGCTATTTTTTTTGAGTAGCATATCTTGCCAAACAAACTTCTCGTTTTGTCAAATGTAAGGCAAGATACTGGTTAGCTTTTATTGCCCATGTAAAAAACAAAATGGCTGAAAACAAAATTCAAAGTAATACAAAAAAAGACAAACCCGCTGAGTTTCTTGCTGGATTTTCTCAGTTGAGATTGTGTTCTGATCCGGTGGTAATGTAAGAAAATATTGTAATAGACAATTTGTAAGTGCTACCAAAGGCCTATGCAAAATATAGATGTTTTATACATACATATATAAATTATCAATATAGTTATTGTTATGGACCGAAGTATACATTATTTAAGGAAATATGACATAAACGACTTTAGAACATACGTGACTGTCGTCGGGTATAAGGATTACTCATTCAGTGAAAAAAAAACATTGTTTATGATAAGTACGAAGACGAGTGTTAAAAATTGTCAATAAAGTATTAAAAAATACCACAAAAGGGCCTCTCTAAGGCAAAATGATGTATTTCGTGGATTTAATTTGCAATTAGTAGCAAAACATTCTAGAAGTTGGTCGTGTATATCATTTTGTAAAGTACTTTCTAATTCCGATGATTACTATAAACATGGCTAGAAAAACACAATTAAAAGTTATTATTGCGACTGCTGCAATGTTTACGTATATTGGCGCAAAACATTCAAGGCATTGTATTACCAAAAAAGGAAAAAAAAGTTTGTTTGTCATTATGCATAATAGAAGTGAGGTTATAATGATTGTGCATTTAACTAAATGGCCGTTTTGGTTCCAAATACTTATATTAATGGTGAAAACGTTGGAAAATGTGTAAATATTTACCTGTAAATCTTGTTTTTGTGCATGGCAGTGTGCACCGCCTTAATTTTATTGTACGGGCAAAAGATGACAGTCTGCTGGTGACATGATAGTAGAAGACAAGGAGCGATGTTTATTGTATCTTGGTTTTATAGAGGCAAAGATAAAAAAATACATACAGCCTTTGTAAGAAAACAAAATTGGCTATGGTATATTTTGTTGCGTATTTATAAAAGTTAAAAATACGTTCATATAATTATATTTAAAAGGAATAAAACCAACCTCACAATTTTCGTTACGAATAGTTTGCGATTACTATATTTGTAAAATATTCACAATTCATAACAGTATTTTTTAAATATTATATATTCTGTTACAAAAAAAAAATAACCCACGTAGCCACTTCTTTTACATACATTATTGTTTTATACATGCTTAAAGCATGTAAAATAATGTTATGCTAAGAAAAGTCTGACATTATTTATGGATCATACTTAAATGAAAAATGTATTTGTGTTTACATAATTAGCATCACATGAATGCGACAGTACTCAGTCACCTTGAGCTATTATTTGTACAGGTTTTATGTAAACTATCGGAATATGTATGCATGAAAAACTGTCAAGCGGGACGTTTAAACGTTTATAGTAGTCATAATAGATAATTCAAATAATACTAACTAAAAGATATATTTGGCCATATGTACATCTATGGCTTTGTTAAGAGAGTCCTACAGTGGCGGTCAGCGGAAATAAGTAAAGATCGGCTAGGTCGTCATTCTTTGTAGTTTTTTTTTTCACCCTTTGTTATAGAAAAGGGGTGTCCGGAATTAGTAGATTCTGTAAGCTGTCGCCAAAAAACATGCAATAATAATTTATTTATTTTTGCAGTATATTTTTTTCTTTGATATTAATTCAAGTTTTTTGTTTGATATTAATTCAAGTTACTCTTTTTGAGCGGAGCATCTCGTCTCGATCCGTGTGAGCTTCGTACGAGTACAGTCGTACCATATACATATACTCGTTAGATTTATTTTCGTTACGGAATTTCTTGATTCGGCCGCCGCGCTCAAAGCCCGCAATAAAAGCTATGCAATAGCTTAAAAAATATTTCTCATCTGTACTGAGAGAGGGTGCCCCCACCCGCTCTCAGACACCGTTATCCCCTCTCCCACACACGACCATGCATTTGTAAATGTTAACCGCATGGTTTATGAAGAGCGCAAATGCTGTGGGCAGTTCAGGCATCGCAGTTTCTGGACGAAACTATGAGCCCGAAGTTATGTTTTTATAATATAGAAGTAGCAAATGAGCTTACAGTCCACCTGATGGTAAGTGGTCACTGCCGTATGGACATCTCTTATCAACCCCAGATAAGGTCAGAGTCTTGCCTGACGGTTGGCTAGAAGTACACTCTACTCCTGAAGAACAAATGACATCAAAAACATCCTGTAAAAAAAACAAGTCTGGCAGCTCAGTTTTCTACCGTAAAAAGTCGTGAGATCCATGTAATACCAAGTCGGTTAATTTATTTAGTCTCTACTCAAGGGACCTTCTATCTTAAGTTATATAAGTTATTACGTAAGTTATTATCATATCAATATTAAAAATCTTTTACGTTTTAAATAAATAGATCAACTTGGCCATCACATGAAAACATAATGTATCTTACAATTGATACATAATTGAAAGAGATTGTTTAGTTTCGAGATTCCAGATTGGAACGCCTCGAACAAGTATGTCGTTTACCATACCCTTCAGACCAAAACACAGCAGCGCTTAACACTGCCTCACAACAGGCAGAAATAGTTGTGGTGGCATGGCCTACTTACGAAAGAGATATTAAGAATGATTACAAATAGTTCTCTTGTATACTTCTGCCCGAGTTCCCGCCCATAAGATAACAAAACTGTCAAACTGACCCAATATTATGCCAGGGAACTTTCGCAATTTTCCAATACGTAGTTTACTAGTGATCTCTAAAAGTTATATATTCCGCATTATGTTAATTCTACAACGCGTTTAATTTATTAAAAGTATTATGAAACTTGTCCACGTGACAAAGACACATGCATGTTGAAAGCAAAATTGTGTGCTTTTAGTTTTGGACCCAAGAACAGTATTTAAAAGTGAAAGCAAAAGCAGGATCTATAAAAATGAAAACTTTTTTATATTAAGTATTTATTTATTTTTGTGTAAAGTTAGGCCAAAAAACAACAAGTCAAGACTGAGAACCAAAGACAACAATCTGTAAAAAAACTTAAAAATGACATTAGTTGTCAGTTTACCGCGTAGAAATACATTGCTAAATAAAATGAAACTGTTTTGAAACACAACTCATTCGAATTAACGCTGTGATTGAGTTAAAAGCATTAAAAATGAAGACGCGACGAAGCAAACGCGCGATACAAGCTGCGGACGAGACTGAAATACCGATTCTGGACGTGATGGACGCCGAAACAGTTTGCGCCGTTTGTAGCGCGGAATTCCTCGACGGAGAGGATCTGAAGCTCCACATAATGCAGGTGCACTTACACGAATCCAACGGCAAGACCATCTGTAGGTTTTGCTACTCGATTTTCAGCAATGCGGAGGAATTCGTCACTCATCTAATATACCGTCACTTAGGGCGATTAAACTTCTGTATTTACTGCTACAGAGCGTTCTTGACCACGAAAGACGAGCACGAGCAGAAGCATCACGTGGTCGTAGTCAACCGATCAATCACTTGTTCTCAGTGCACAAGGATATTCACGAACAGACAGATGCTGCAACATCATGAATACATAGAGCACAGAGACAACGAAGGTGTGATGCTGAACGGCATCTTCTCGTTATTATCCAGCGCTTTGAATATCCCGATGCGTAAATTCATGAAAATTTTGTCTAAAAACCAGTCATTTACGTGCAACACCTGTAAATACACAAGTTTCGATCTAATAGAGTATATAAATCATTTACAAATGTCCGAATGCAAAAGTTACAGTTGCGATAAATGCTACAAAGTGTTTAAAAAGAAGAGCGGTGTCCATCGGCACATGGTAACGAATCAATCGTGTCAGAACTTCTTCCGTTATCAGGAGCAATGTATAAAATGCGATAAACACTTTGACGTTAATGACTTAACGAAACATGTGGCTACATGTTTTGCAGTGAAATGTCCCACCTGCAACGTCGTTTATAACACAATGCACGAGTTAACGGAACACAGAGTGAAGGAGCACAACATACCCGTTACGTTAACAACATGCAAATTCTGCAAACGAGAGTTCGTCGGAAACTTTAACTTGAAGAAACACATCAAACGATCGCACAAAGACTACAACTTGTATAAATACAGGTGTACTCATTGCGATGCAATTTTCATACATCCCAGCAAGTTGTTTGCGCATTATTTCACGAAACACAAAACTATCCAACCATACACGTGTAAAATTTGCAACAAGAAATTCAGGTTACGGAAACAGTTCACTATTCATATTAAAATTAATCACAAAAGCATCGGTTATGTGGAGTTTGATGAAGACTTACATGTTTTTTTCTCGGACAAGAAATCCGAGAAGCCTTTTCAACCAACTGCGGAGCATCTGGGCATAAGTAGCGACGGTTCCGATGATAATTCTCAGCCTGAAACTGATAAATCAGAGGCAAAAACAGGTAAAATGGCAAAACCAGAAATACAGTCCACAGAAAATAACGTACAGTCTCTAGAAAAAGCTGAGTCGACAGATACAACTGTACAGTCTTCAAAAACTGACGATCCTACAGATTCTAATTTGCCAACTTTACAGTCTACAGAAACGCCTGAATCAGAGAAGGCTCCTGATATAACGTCTAGTCAAAACACAATTTCTGATGCGGAAAAAGATCATAATTCAGAGGAAAAGAATCTGTTGTTAAGAGGTGATTTATTGAAAGCTAAAGTCAAGAACAATTATAAAAAAGACAAATTAAACTTGAAACGAAAACGTAAGCCTAGGGCTATAAAACGATCAGCAAAGCGATTTAAAAGAGCCAAAAGATCCATAGATTTTTCTGATGACGAACCACTAAGTAACGTTAGAGAGTCGCTTTTGAAGCAAAACGATCAGAATTCTACTTTAAAATCGAAAATGAGGTTGAGAAACAAAAGGACGAAGCTAACATGTAAGATATGTAATAAATACTGCTATACTGTACAAAATTATCATCACCACATGAGCTTACACGAAAACACGAAATTGAAACGATGTATTAAATGTCACGAACAGTTTAAGTCGAAGGATGAGCTGAAAAGTCACATAGACAGCGCGCATTCTACTTCAAAACTCACAGAGACATTGAAATCGTTGCTAGAGAAACGTAAGAAAATTCAACCGAGCGAGAAAGATAAGGGCACAACTCGACCGGCCGAGTCAATAAAATCTTTGGTGGAGAAACGAAAGAAATCCCTTCTAATGATCGCTCAAACTGCAGTCATAAACAAATTTAAGAAAACAATTAAAAAGGTGGACGTGTCTGATAGTTGCACAGCAACCATAACTCCTATGTCGGATCATAGGTTGTCTGTTAAGAATTTCATTGAAAACTTTCGACCTGACACAACCGACACAATCAGTATATCCAACAGTGTTACAATAAAAACCATTCAAGCGCCTATACAGAAACAACCGCTGATCAAAATGCAAAAATTCACAGAGGAACAAAATTCGAAACCTGGAAAACTGAAATTGCCCGTCAAATTCAAAGGCAATGTGGTCGATACTAAAAATCAAGTCAAAGTCACGTTAGTACAACAGTTGATAACGAAGCCAAAGTTACTGAATTTGAGTATGGACGAGCGGATACCAGTAATGCCACCAAAGCCCGAATATACCGAATATTGCAACACATTCGCAGATGAAACTGACTACACACAGTACAAAAACGAGGCGACAATACCAGACGTCGCACACGAGGTAATGTTAGGCGAAGCGGACGACGTACCACGTACAAAGCAGTTAGCGCAAGAAATAATAATCCCTAACATACCAGAAAAGTATGGAGGAGTGCGTATCGGTCACTTGCTACCCAACGCACCCTTTTACAAGATAGTCAAAGTTAAAAAGTTACTTAAAACCGAATGTGACGCAGAGTTAGATGATGCCAACACAGACAAAAACATACAATTACCGGACGGAACTCAGTTAGTTACAGTCAAAAATCCGTACTCCCATCTAATACCAAACGAGCATTTAGAAGAATTATTAAAGGCTAATAGAAACAGATATTACACGCCTAAAACTAAGAATATAGAAAAGGCGCTCGCTAAGGCTTTAAAAGCGAAGCCGGTTGTAAAATCGAAAGCCAAAAATCCCGGTAAGAGAGGCAGAAAGAAGAAAACCTTAGACGTAGAGGAAGACAAATAGTTCTACTTATATAAGCATTTACTTATTGAGGGTATTCACGATATGCGATTTCGAATTTTTTGCCGATATTTCGACTCAGTTTCATAAACATAAACGCTTTCTACACTCATAGCCTCTAGGATTTTCTCCTGTGTCTTGGCTGCCATGGATACACAAAGACGAATACACAAACACTCGGACTCAGAACAGAAATCTAAACTCATTCGGATGACTGTCTGGCCGGAGATCGAACCCGGGACCCACTGCGTGTCAGACCGGTATGGCGACCCCTCCGCCACGTGGATTGTCTGCACGGCTCGTGGTCACGAAACTTCGGGTGACAAGCACTAGTGGTAGAGTAACCTGTCCATCCTCCGTCTTGTTAGTTATTTTTTAGATTCCATATCGCGACCTAACCACGTTTTACCACGACAATTATCCTATGTGTTATTGATCCAGGTAATAAAACCAGTAAATTTGAGTAAAATAAATGTTAATGTACCCAGATTTTCAGCAAGAATAAAAAAAATTAAACCATTTCATATTTATTGCTAAGAGATCCAATTATACAACTCTCCGCTTAATCTTGCGATGAAGAGGTATAATTTAATCTCTCGAAACGCAGAGACAGACATTTTTAATGACACTATAAGAATATTTTTAAAAAAGCCAATCAGCTCTGCATAAATCTGATTTCCATTAGAAGCCTAGTTTATATGTGATTATTAAATACATTTCTCGAATTTTTACAACAAATATTTTGTCAATTGAATTTACCTTTTTGTTCATACCTGCTACATATAGGGCAGGTGACCCGGTTTTGGCCATTTTAAGGATTTTGTCAACTTTGAGGCTTTCTTAACTTATAGTTTTTGTTA
>DWTU01001144.1:0-14059 GCA_018251515.1 Cecropterus confusis | reverse complement strand
AGATTACTGAGCAGATACACATGATGGAAAATTTGACCTTCAACTCCTCAAGCCTGATGATGCAGGTGTACTGCAGGTCTATAACATAAATTTTGGCCATTTGGTGCTGATGAACATATAATAAGGTTACCGAGCAGAGGCATACGATGAAAAATTTGACCGTGCCAATATATACCACCCGCACTGAACTGAGTAACACAAATATAACAACGGATATACTCAGCAAGAGCGAAATCTGCTGCACAGTGACTGAATTTCAGAGTACGTTTATATTTAGTCCGACGACGACTCGGCGGGTAAGACAAGTAAGACCGAGTTAAACCGAGGACGCCTAGTTGGCCAAGTTAACTCGAGTTTGTCAAAAATTAACTCGAGTTGACTCGTTTGGGGTGTTACTCGAGTTACTCGAGTAAACTTACTCGAGTTGCCCATCGTTAAGGCAGACATATTTATACCATCAGAGTCTTATGAGGTATTTCTATTTCGTGAGCAAGGGTAGCACTGCAGATACGTAAATAGGCACATTACCAGTACCTATTTATTATGTGTTATAATTGAGAAGAGATTATATCTATGTGTAACCACAAACTGAAAGCTAGTCAATAAATTAACTGATAATGAGCCTTGGCTATTCCCGCATGTCGTGTCGAAGACCCGTGATCCAAAGAACCAGCGACAACATGTGTCAACTGACACTAACCACCCGATCTCCACTCATTTATTTGAGCTGAAAGATAGTCTCCGACTTTATCCACTCCGGTGAGCAAGTCATTCCATTAGGTACAGTTAAGTATGTTAAGATTTCATTGCTCTTGACTGCGTTTCTTGGATATTTCTTGATTTTCTTTTTTCCGAGATTTTCTGATTTTCGGAAGTTTCTGCAAGATGCTTGAATATTTTCGGAGTAAATGCCTACAACTGTATTAGCCCACGTAGTGCAGCTCTATGTTCCGGTTTCTTAACAGTTCCAACATCTTTTTTTAATATAGGTCATTATAGTTCACATATATTTAAATATAACCATGTAAATTACTATATATTGTCATATGTGGAGAAAGATTACACTTTAAAATCAGTGGCATAAAAAGTGTAGGAAAATTTATTTACGCGCAGTGAAAAAATTCTAAGCATTATTATACTCTCTCTATTTTAGTGCCCATTACACAAATGAAAATTCACAAATTCACAGCAAAATGAAAGAAATAAAAGTTTTACTGACCACAGAAACATGGTATCTTTGTGAAGCAAGGAACTTAAAGATACCGGAAAAAGGTTCTTTACGTGGTGATGGTGGTGGTGGTAGAGATGAAAAGGATCGCAGGAAATCATCGTCAACCTATTTTTGGCCAACTTGGCCAACCAAATTCGCATATTTGCGCTGGCCAAGTGTGAATTGGTAGACTTCACACACCTTTGAGAACTCTATTTTTTGAGAACTCTTAGGTGTGCAGGTTTCCTCAAGATCTTTTCCTTTACCATAAAGCAATGATAATTAATTTCTAATACTTACATCATTTTAGAAAAATTAGTGGTGAAATTCGAACCTCGAGCCCTCAATTGACAGGCAGAGTTTCAACCATTAGGCTATCTACTACCTACTGTGTAAGAGCAGTAGCTTAGAGGTACTGCTCTTCCGCGAAGTATCGTTTCGCAAAATATATAGATACTTACTGTATCCACATTCCAAGTATCGGAGGAAGCTGAAGAAAAGGGAGAAAAAAAATAAGCTAGTGTAATTTAGTATTGTCATGTCACATACAGCTTATTTCATATTTTTTTGTTTCGCAATGGACAAAAAAGTATGGTCAAGACTTTGATGCAACGTAGCCTAGAACTTATCACTTCTGTGATTTTAAATAGGTTTCAATAACATTCATTCAAAATCTTCCTTGTATGAGAAGCTACGCTTACATTCTATGTATTTGATTATTCGCGGCTCTACTTGACAGATCTGTAATTATGAATTCAATTACTCAGGGACGCTAAAGCTAAAGCTATACCCATACTTCAAGTAATTTTAACAATTTAGCTAATCTACTGTTTAAGATGTATCGATTTGAAGCACTCATCGTAAACCTAAACATAAACATGGACATAAACGCTTTCTACAGACATAGCCTATACTCGGATTTTCTCCTGTGTCGTGGGTGCCATGGACACACAAAGACGAATACACGAACACCCAGACCAAGAACAGAAATCTAAACTGATCTCTGTCTGTCTAGCCGGGGATTGCACCCGGGACACACTGCGTGTCAGACCTGTATGGTGACCGCTTCACCATGTCAAAAAGCTTTAAATGAAGCTTTCCAATAAGGGCCTAAAGGTAACATGACACCTATTACATATGTAAACAGCTTAAAGAAATCGGATAAGATATGAGTGAGTCGACACAAATGTGGATCTTTGATCTGAAGTAAATCTCAGGTGTATTCTTTTTTAATAATAAATATCTAAACCTATAACAAAAGTTCGTTTCAAAAGATTAAAATGTGAACTATGATTTGTGTCAATCACGTTTAATCTGAGACGTATACAAAAAATAAGTGACTGACCTAATGTGTCAAGGTATTGGCATATCTGAATAAACACACGTTTGTGTGCAAGTAGCAGTCAATTAAGCCAGCAAGGTCGATTTACTGTCAAATGTTTTGAAAGTAAGTATTCATGGCATAAAGATTGCAAAGTCACTATTAGCTATGATTATCGATATTCTAGATGAAAACATTGAAATGTCAAGAACTTTTTAAATCTCATACCGTTAATAAATAAGGTTTACTAGTAGACCACTTCTTTGACTGTTTTTTACTCTCGGTTTACTTTGTGATGATTATTAGTATTTTAGTAACCAATAAAGTAGATATTGGTGCTCTGTATAGCATTCTTTTTGCATTAAAATCAAAAGCTGGAAGTAGTTTGACGAACCTAAATTTAAAGTCGATTAGGAAGAGGAAGTATAAGTGATTTGGTTAGCTTAAAAGTTCTTGTACCGGCTTAAATGAAAATTAAAAAAAATAATGATTAGACACTGGACACGAGCATAATAAAAGATCTGCATCAGATAGACTTCACCAACCTCAACGAATGTAGACAGATATCTATTAATTAGTATCTAAGTTATCATTTAGTGTGGTTGAATATCGATACTAGTATTATTCGTCAGATAACAATAATGTACCACCTAAACATGATTGACTAGTATGGTGATCAACGGTGGCGCATCTAAGATTTTCGTTTGGTGAAAATGGGGAAGAGGGGGTTTGAGACCATTTGTTGCAATTTGCCGTTTAAAGTTTGACGAATGGACTTAAATACTTGCTTGCATTCAGATTTGGGGGAGCGGTGCTTCAGTCCTATGTCGCCCCTGGATCCGCCAGAGATACCAGCATGGTACATTATCGGGTAAAACGTTTACATATAATTGAACTAGAGCACATCAAATGTGCCTGGAGAAGTATGCTATAGGTACGTAATAACATTGCAGCAATAACTTTAATAGGCGCCCAACTTTAAATAAATAATATCTAATAAATTAGTTGCATAATGCACCAGGATCTTTCAGTGGTATAGATTACAGTCTATTAGCGTGTCTCAACTATCTATGATATTATTTCTATAATAATGTATTTATGGAATAAATCACGTATATTTATTTATTATTTTTTATCGTAATAAAATTTTACACAATCCTAGTATGTGCCTACCTAGGTATATAGTACCTAAGTGCCTACTTATTGCAAATATTGCTGCTTAAAAGTAATAACCGCACTATTAAAAATCATCAATTTTAAGTTAAATATTTAGTTTAATACTTATCTTCTTTATATATATTATTTTGGAATTGAAAAGTTGTTGCTTTAACTACTTGCTGTTGTTGTTGTTAATTTCCTTTTAATTCTTATTATTTTAACTTAATTCATTAAAAAGTTGTCAACAAAGTTACTGTTGATTTTACCTGACTCTCCCCATCCTGTAAAATTAGCGGTTTTGTGTTGTGTTATTATTCATGCAAAACTGCGATATTACATTGATGTTTGAAAGAGTCATCTTGACCAAATTTACTGTCTTCCTTCTGAATATGAATTTCCTGTCGTTGTGAAATGTCTTAACCATTTACCAGACTGCAATTTGCACACTTTTGAGACTTTGAGACTAAGAAACTGCCTTCGTGATATTTATCTGCACTCTACCCAAATGTCTTTGTTTAAAAAGAACGCAATGTTGCCTCTGATCTAAATGGTAACAAACATATACATTTTAAATATATCTTTTGTAAAATAATCTTTTTATCATGTTACTCCGAGAACTCTTGTTGCGTTTTCAAAATGTTCGCCTGAACGATACAATAACTGCGAATAATGTAATATTGCGAATATGCATACGTCTCACAATTACTTTATACTTTGGACTATAATGCGTGTTAGGAGTTCATCGTATCTGTGGAACTATTAAAATTAATTGAACATTAAAGTGAAGGACAACATGTTTGTAGCAACGCCGAATTTATTTGTTAATTTGGACTAAAAATATTCTCAGAACAGGTTTTACCTATTCGTAACTCTTTCTAAGTAATACCTGTTTGATTTTACATATACATATATTAGGTACACTTTTAAATATTCTCTGATATTTTATGCCTGTCATTTTAAAATTGCATTAATAAAATGTACACATTACGTTAACGAAGCAAACAACATCATTTTAATATTTCACTGGATGTAACACAGTTCAGTTAAATGAACTTTGGATTGCCACCTAAAGAGGTTTTATTTCAAATCCAACTAAAATAGAACCGAATGCCTAAATTATCGTTGGAAAATTATTTAAGTTATATTTTCTCATTTATCACCAAAGATTGAACGAGTTTTAAGATTAAAATCAGTTTGACGAGTTTAATCCTTCGTTAACTAATTTCAAGTTAAATAAAGTAACGACTGAATCCGATGGACACAGAAACGCTGTTCACCTTCCGTCGTTACAAAATTTGCAATCAAGTAATCCAATTGTTCCACAGCTCGTTTTAGTTCATCAAAGATATAAAAGAAAATGGGTTTTGCATACAACTTCTAAAATGGATGTAGTTAGCTACTGACTATTTTTTTAAGAGAATGGGGCAAAGGGCAAGATAATGACATCGCTTGCATTTACGTTCTAAAGCTTTTCCGCTGATAAATTAAGATTTTTTTTGGAAAAGACGCGTAGAGAATAAAACAGATTTTGCAATGTCACACAAATACGTATACGTAAGGTAAAGTTTTCTGGAATTTATCTCGTACATTTAAATTTGTGTATTTTTAATACATGTAGATGTACTGAATGTTGTAGTTTTAGGTGTCTAAGGTATTTTTTCCTCAACGCAATCCATTGTGATTGAACACGATGTAAGTGTTACACTACTATATTTATGATCTTCAAAATTCCGAAATCGTAAAAAAATGAACATTCCAATTTTATTAATGCGACCATTTCATCAGAGAATAACAAGAATCGTAATCTAATAACTGGATAAGAGTCGATAATGTTTGTATATTTTGCTGGGTGCAGTGATTGAGCGATACAGTAACGTCTCGTGGAGCCCGTAGCCCGTACTCCGTAGTACTCGCGGGCATGACCGCCCCGTCATCTGCGTTTACCTGGCCACGTAACTGTTTTTTCTCGATCCTCGGTCGCATACAAAAACCGATGAGCCGCCTTCATTATTATTATAGCACAACAGAAATGAGCGGCAACGGGCAACACGGCGGAGTGAACGGAACGCGACGTTGCCACACCGCACGCTCGGCTGACTCGTCACGTGACGTCACGTCTCAAGATGGCCGCCACACCGGTCGCGTTCCCCCGCTCCCGTCTTCCAGCCGGATCCGTTCGCGTTCGTGTTGCTCGATAATAATAATATAGAATGCAACCGTCCGAAAGGAAACCAAGCGAGAATAGATTGAAATTTAATGCATCGAGCACGTCGGTTATACGCTTTAACGCTAATTGTTATTCTACAACGGCAGCTGTTTACTTTCGTTGAATAATATCGGCTCTCTTAGCGGAATTCATGGTCCGATCGAATGTGTGACGACTGTGAGAACGTGATTCACTCGCCATGTACTTGCACCTTATATTCACACACACCTATTATTCATATGTTTACAACCATGGTTCCTTTATGTAATAATAAACTAAAGTAATTACATTTCTAAATTACACAATCCTACTTGTTTACTCTAATCTTAAATTCTACTGAATAACTAAATTTAAGCCAATTATTTAGTCAAATCTCCTATTTTAATCGCAAGCACCTAAGTTTCTTACAGTTATTCTGCTGCGTGAATCATTTTTTGTTTATAAATTCATTCTACCGTTACCTACGCCATTTTTTGTCAGTGTATTCGAAAGCGACCATCCAACGATTACAAATTGTTACTTCGGTTTTTACATATAAACATTTTAATGAATTCGCAGTTTGATGCGCCACTACTTTGCTTGCAACACAATTAAGCAATGAACTATACAGATGTAACGATATCAATAACAAACAAAAGGGCGAGCGCATCTGCCGGGGCGCACCTCGTGCATCCGTGCATCGTGCATGTATCGGGTTCGTTATCGCGCGATAAGCGTTGCAGGGTGTCGGTGCGCGGCGGCGGGCGGGGCGCATCCGCGTCGGGCTAACGGCTCGTCCTCGGCGCGTCGTGCGGCGCGCGCTGCCGTCACCGCTCGATAATGGCCGCCGCCGCCCGCCCCCCCGCGGCCGCGCGCCGCGCCGCGCTCAGTCTCTCCTCGACCCGCCGCCCGAGCGAGTGCTTCAACCTATCGTCGCCCGGCGTCCGCGATTCGTGTGATACCAGTGCTCCGTGTACCATGGTGACGGTGTCTCTCTTTCGGAGTGACGTAAATCAGTGACAATTTATAAGAGGATAGAGGAGTGCCGATCTCTCGCGCACGGTTCCACCCCCGGCGGCGAGATGTCGGTGATGCAGAAGCGGCAGCATTGCTACCTGTGCGACCTGCCCCGCATGCCATGGGCGATGTTGCACGAGTTTTCGGAGGCGGTGTGCCGCGGATGCGTGAACTACGAGGGTGCCGATCGTATAGAGGTGGTGTTGGATACGGCCAGGCAGTTAAAACGAGCCCACGGATTCCAGGAAGGCCGTGGACCGACGCACGCTAAGGGTGCACACCGGGCACCCCTAGAAGCCCATCAGAATGGAGCGGATGCTACGGGTGGGGGGCGGCCCGCCCCCCCCGCCCCCCGCGCACCACGGACTGGTTTTGCGTTACATCACCCGCGGCCCGGGGGGGGGGCGGGCCTGCTGGCAGAGTATACCAACCGCCGTGAGGAACATGAAGGCCGAAGACTGACCCACTTGCCACTAGCACATTTGCCCGCCCACGGCGGAGCACGCCTGGCTCCCGGACTAACGCTTAAGCGGCCACTCGATGACGACGATCATCAAAATCACCACGAGCCAGGCAAAAGGCTTCTAGAAGAACACTCCAGGCCGCCCCTAACCCGCGGGGACTCCTTACCTGCCGTGTCCCTGGCCGCACCATTCGCCCCCGACCGCGTTTTCAAACAAGAAAAACACCCCCTACGCACACCTTCCTTTGATGCCTCATTCAAGTCGAATGGTAAGTGTAAAATATTTAATTATTCATTTGCATTCAGTCGTGAACATTTAATCCAAAGTTGATTTCCATCTTAAAAACATACGATGTATAAAAAGATCAAATATTCATTTGAAGAAAACTCCAGCGAGTAATATACTGTTAAGTAATAAAAGAAAGATAAATATTATAATACAAAAATGTATCGTTTCATACGCAGAATTATACTGTAGAGTATAAATAAAGCAATGACGTGAATTACCAGAATTAAATAAAATCTAATCACTTGGACGCCTACAATTTTATGAACATAAAATGGGAATTAATACGGTATTCAAAAAATAAGAAAAAATGTGTTTTAAAAGAATTTCTTCAAAATATATTTCGTTTATTATCTAAATCTAAGAATATAAAAATGGTCCATCAATAATATTTTAGATATGAGGGATGCAGATAAATGTTGATATTGCAGCTAATTAAGAAAAAATGATTTTTTTTATTTCTAAAATATAGAATACATTTGAAAATTGCTATTTTTCAACTCCAAGAAATTGTTGAATCGATAAAAAAATTATAAAGTAAAGACGTCAGGAAATAACCAACTTAAGTCCTTATACCGTAAAATAAAATCCTTTATTTGAAAAGACTATGAATAGAAAAAAAAACACCAATCTTTCGATAATAATTTGATATTTGTGTAATAAATAAAGGACCGATAAAAAATCCATGGACCAATGTATTTCTTATAAAAAAACGATATGTAAATTTGAAATAAACAAATTCCGGTGAAATAATTCCAACAGGTCGAAAAAGAATATAAAATTTAGTAGATAAATAGTACGGATAAATAGATTTATCAGATGAATAAGAAACAAATTACTGTAAAACGGACGAAAATTGTTTATAATTTTAGTAAGTCAGTCAAGATACATTTAAATAGGTAATATAGGTATCATGATAATTATAAATGCCACAATATCTTGTATACAATAGTGGTTTTTTTCGTACCTAGCTTTTGAAACAAACGACTGGACAATCCGGAACACTAGGTACTAGTGTGGATAGATAAGAAACAAATAAAAGCACTGATACTTATATTTAAGTTTTTACCCAAATATTATAAGTTAACATAACAAATACCTAAAACATGTTATGGAAGTTAGTAATATTATTTGATTCCATGTTAAATGGAAACATTTCCCAATTGATAGGTTCAACAATATTATTAAGTCTTTTAGATATAAAATAAAATCGTGAATGATTTTAAAATCTTTATCGTACATTTATTTAAATATAGAGCTTGTAATAAAAGTGCTATTCGTAGCAAAAAATGTTACTCTAGGATGGAGAACGTGGTGAACTCTGGGGCATATTGAAACATTTTAATATGTATATTTTAACTTAATTTTTTAATTTGCAGACATTTCGTAAAAAGAAACCGGTATTGTTTCTCTTTTGTCAGTGTTACTTGGGTCAAGTGGCAAACTTAAGTCAAACGGGTTGCGCACACGTATTTTTATAAGTTTTTGCTTACAAATTGTTTTTACTAACAGTGGGGGTGATGTAATTCAACAGAAATGTCGTTGTTTACCAATAACAATGTGGGTTAACATAATAAAAATAGTTATAAGAGAGGTGTCACGCGTGGGGCGATAACACGAGTGATAGTCGAGCGCGTACGTGTTCGGAGCGCTGTTGGCGTTTTGCGCAAGCGTCCGCCAAGGGATTCATATCTAGGTAGGTGCATTAACTCGCTCCATAAATACGAAACCGGTCCGACCGGTTGAGCGTTCTCGAAAGCGAGCCCGCGCTCGCGGCCTCTCGCACACCACCGCGCTACGTACGAACACCCACATAATGTAAACGCGGCACCGCGCCGTGAATGCATGCACGACAGCGCCCGGCGCGGCAACGTCGCGTGACGACATTTTCGCTCGCGTACGTATGTAGGTAGGCCGTCGAGCGAAAAAATATAGCGCCTGCCTACGCTTGGCAGAGTCGCTCGACCACATTCCGTTGGCGTGTGTGTAGGGAGCGCGGCCCGCCACGAGCCGTCGGCCAAAAAGGTCACCGCGCGTGACGTCACCACCGCCATATGGGCCGCGCCTCGCAATGCCCGACCATCACTCGCGCCCTTTCGCACGTTACTCTAATAAATTATCTGTTTACGTTCCATTTCGATCGTGACATTTGATGCGCTGTTCGCATTTTTTGCTGACAATGTATATATACGTAGTCAATGTAAGCAAATTACTCTTCCCACATGAGTTTAAACTGTTGGTACGTGATTTATCGTAGTCCTGCGATTGTGCAGTTGTCTATTTATTTAGTTTTGTGTTTTGTTTATGAGCCATGTTTATAAATGATTAAAGAAAATTGTCACAGCATATAATGCGACGCATGTTTGCTTTTATACATATTTTAGTCAAAGTGCAATAAAGTACAATACGTCGCTCGTCGTAATTCCCACGTTATCATAGGATCTCGGTCGTGAGCAGATTACATGAAGCGGTGCATGGCTCCTCGAGTTGTGACAACGAGAGTTCCACAACTCGGCAACACTTGAACTGCGCACACATACGGTACCCGCATCGGGGGCGATTCGTTTGGCAACGTCGCATTAACGATACGGTTGCATATTCGAGTGTGGCACTCGTACAATCGCACTTACATCCCCGTCTCCTGCCGCAGTTGGCCCCAACCCCGCCACGTTGCGACCAGGCAATGACACATCGCTACGTAAGCGCGTATTAACACATAACGCTATTTATAAAACATTATGTGCGTGTGTGAACGTATGTTTACTATCCGTCGGTCCACCGCAAACGATGTGTCATCCAACATTGAATGTGAGGTTATTCGGACAAATTGAAACGATGTCGTTGAGGCAGCGACGAAAGCGGGGCTGTCGTGGTATAGTCGCTTGTCTCGTGCCAGAAACTATTCTCAACGTTGCCCTATTAAACTCGTTGAATGACGCCTAATGTGATGCGTTAACAGAACCACCACCAATATATACAATAAAATTTATCATTGAAGCAACATAATACACGTAATGAATAAAAGCTGCAGTATCTTCAATGAACTTCCTTTTCGCCAAAGATTTTTTTAACAGAAACATAACCGACACTAAAATAATTAAAAAAATATAATTTAAACATTTCAATATCACTAAAATTATGTAGTCTTTTTAGAGCACATCATACATATAGTACATCATTCAAAACTTGCGAGGTGCGACGTATTATGTGCTTTTATTGCCGTACTTTTCCAAAAAAATCTGTGTAATGCCAGTATTGAAATAAAAAAGCAAAAAATTTAAATAACTTTAGTGAAAAAATAAGTCTTTTTTTTTAATGATTGCTACGAGGCCATAAAATAATACGCTATTTAAGGAATATTATGAAATGAAATATAAACAAAAGGAAACCAATGTCATCGTTAATAACTGACGACCCGCGTGGCGGAGCGATCACCATACCGGTCTGACACGCAGTGGGTCGCGGGTCCGATCCCCGGCCAGTCAGATATTTGAATGATGAGTTTAGATTTCTGTTCTGGGTCTGGGTGTTTGTGTATTCGTCTTTGTGTGTCCATGGCACTCATGACAGGAGAAAGCCTACTGTGGGTCTATGGGTGTAGAAAGCGTTTATGTGATAAAAAATGCTATGCAATAGCTTTACCGCGGCAGTCCCCGAGTTGCCGCATGTAATCATCAATTTCACCCTACTCTCCTGATAATGTAGAGATTTAAAATAAATAATACTGATTAAAAAAAAGCTTCAATTTTTTTCCACTACCAAGACCCAATTGCTTTTAAAACTAATTTATTTTATTGTTAAAGATTAAAATGATATTTCCTCGTTTCTTTTTAAATAGAATAAGATAATAAAAAAAAATTAAAAACTTAAAAAAAAACATCAAGGGAACCCCTGCCTCATTGACCCACTCTAGAACTATCCTTACTTCTTTGTCTCCCTCTAGACCTATCTGTTCCTCATGTAACGTAATTTATGAATGACATTGACACTAAATTCACACATACACATAGTAATATAACAAATTAAAACATGTATGAGCCTAAATCATGCTTGAAGCCTAATATCACGCGTTCTGTGTTATTTTGAGTTTTTGATTTGATATCACGAAATAATACACCTAAACATAACAGCACTTTTAGAAAAAAAATATTTGTAAGAAATCGAACATATACATCCTGTATAGTGCCGAACGTAGTTTAAAAAAAAAAAAAAAACGAATCGATATTTGATCACTCTGTATAATAACAAATGTATTAGTGTTATATCATTAAAAATGACAATATAAATATATTTCGAGTCAATATTTGGACATCATGTATAATAACAAACGTATCAGTATTGTAATATTGAAAAGAAATTACACTATAAAAAAATGTTTGAAAAAATGAAGATCAAAATAAAAAAAAATATTTTGAATCGATATTTGGTCACTGTATAATTTGTAATAACAAACGTATCAATATTGCAATACAAAAATAACAATATTATAACACCCTATATATAAGTGTACGAAATAGCCAGCGATTCTCAACCCTAACGCACGTACAGAGAAAGAAGCAGCTCAACCTGAGCTACATACAGCAAGTGAGAGCCGCTAACGAGGAGAGACGCCGCCGACAGATGGAGACACAGGCCTGGAACTACCAGGTGTATCCGAATTTGTACTCAAACACGCAGAAGGTGCGGTTTTACGTTTGTATTATGCTCTAGCTTGTCTACAGGGTGATGCTAAACTTTAAAAGTTCTTTAACGTAGAAATAAATAAAAGATGGCGGCACTTATCCGAAGCATTTTAACTTTGTCCTGAGGCGTAGTAACGCATCTGTGGCCAACATTGAAATAAATAAAAAAAATCTAAAAAAACTAATACATTGAAATTAAAAAATGATGTAGTAACAAACATTACTTCAAGGTTTTTTGAAGAGAAAACTTCTTTAGACGCGTTGAGCACTTTATGGGTGAAAAAAAATTATGGAACTCGCGACATCGTCACCGAACGCTTTCCATGAGTTATGTATACTGTGTATATATGTACTGAGATATACTGCAGTACGTTTAAGTTTTCACTTAGATAGACAGTTTTCATGACTGCCTTTTATTTTTTTTTAAATAAATATTATCTAGTCTTACAAGTCGGGTTATTAGTGTTGAATCGTCCTATATATCAGATTTATAAAACCAGTTTTTATACGTTTCGCATCACGCTGTAGATCAAAATAATATTTAGGAAACTAGTTGTATTATACAAATTGTAAATATAATTCTTTTTTTTATATGACAAACGGTTTTATACTCTTAGAGTAACAATATGGTTAAGGTTTAGATGGAGACGATCGGCTAAATTCGACTTTAAATTGCCTAAATTCGACTTTAAATTGCCTAAATTCGACTTTAAATTGCCTAAATTCGGCTTTAAATTGCCTAAATTCGGCTTTAAATTGCCTAAATTTGGCTTTAAATCGGCTAAATTCGGATTTGAAATGGTAATCGCTGTTACCAAGCGATTTAATGTATAGGTTAAACTGCTCCGGTTAACGGTGGATACTTGGGATAATATAAAAGGCTGGTTTGGGAGGTTCAGTCCTTTCTTAGCATAGACGAGAAAAAATCCTTAAACAGCCGGTCCTCTTGTTTGTGTTTTCTTGGAAAATTTTGGCTTCCGTTTCGAATCCGGTTCGGATTCCAACTCCGGCAGCGTATAAACTCCTACTCCGACTTCAGTTTCGGTGCAGTTCAATTCCTAAAACCACCGCCGTAGCATCTTTTTTCAATGTTGTAGCAGCTCTTTATAAATACCGGCTCGTTAGTGTTCGCTGCGCCGAAGAAATCCGACGATAGCCGATGGTGACCGATTGTCTTATTCTAAATTCCATATTCGCCGCATGGTTTTGTTACTTAGTAATTGCGAACGAACGTTACAATTCTATTTGTGTATATTAAATCAATTATTAAAGTAACGTTTGAAAGTAGAAAACCTTCAGCATTTACTGATATTCAACATAAATCAAGTAATCGAATTGATTCCAAATATACTATGGGAAAAAATTTGTGGAGCATTAAAAAAAATTGTGAGTTTTTAGTGATTTTTCGAAGGGCAAAATGAACTTCAAGAGCGTTGAAGCTTGAAGGTTCTAGTTTTCAGATCTTCTAGCCAATTTTTTTATGAGCAACAGTTATGGAGTAATTCTCAGGAAAGAAAAATATTGCGCCCTCATTGTGCGTCAACGGGCTAGGATTTTTTATACTTTTTTTTTAGTTTGAAAGAAAATTTACAAATTTTTTTTTCAAAAACTACTGATCGGATTTCACTGAAATTTGGCACACAGATAATTTTTGAAGGTGGTAGAGCTCTTTATGGTTCGACTCCGGAAGCACCACCGCCGCACCTATTTCTGCCTAATAACTGCAGTGTAGCGCTG
>DWTU01001143.1:0-14064 GCA_018251515.1 Cecropterus confusis | reverse complement strand
CATCCCATCACGCTCCCCACCCCACCCCATATTTAAAATGTGAGTTTCTAGCATAACTGCGTTGGATTTATTTTAAGAAGAAACAATAATTTGTTCAGTACTTTTATGTTGGACTAGTATTTGAGATTACTGAGAAAATAGAATTATTACTAGCAATGAAATTTTAACAATAAAATACTTGAATCCGCAAAGCTTTTGTATGTGAATATAATTTTCCTGTTCTTAAATTTGATTATTAGTAATTACTTGACTTTCTGTAAGAACTGTACTATATAAAGTTCACCTCCACCACTGCCTCCGTTAACTTCCGCCTCCGCGGAATCAAACCTCGTATCTTCCGCATCCGCCTCCGCTAAGATGACCTCCGCTAAGATGGCCTCCGTTACAATTCTAATTCAGATTACTAGTAGCGTCATCTCTTAACGAGTTACAAAGTCCCCCACAAAGGGAACCAAAATTAACTAGATTCTATGATTGATTTGATCTGATTATTTAGTTAAAGAAAAGGGATAAAACAATAAAATTTGATTTGTAGTGGTACTTTTATAAATAAGCAACAACTTTTGTTAATTTGTCTTTTTATTGTTAAATTTAACAAAATATAACATTATTGAAAACTTAATATTAATTAATAAAAATTAACAATGTTAACGGTGGTAGCGCTGTCATATACAATTTTAGTAAAGTATAAGTATACCCAATCTCTCGTTGTCACGTAATTTGATTACGCAAATGAAAGTACTAGGAAGACAGAAAAAAACAACAAAACCCACCAAAACCTATTACATCTTTCACATATTAAAATACGCGAATAATGAATAGTTAAACCCGAAACACCTATTAAAACATGAAAAAGAAAATGCATTAATATAAAAATATGTTCAGCATTTTATTAACTTCTTTGTTTTATTCCTCGTCCGTGACGTCTGGTTCAGCTTGCTCATCATCGCTAACTTCTGCGGCGTCATCGAGATCAGCGGCATCCACTTGAGGGCTTTCTGGTTCCTCCACAATAGGTTCCGCGTCTTCCGCTGGTACTTCGCTGCAAATAAAAAGATCACATGAATTTAGTTTTTTCTTCGGATATGCGTTTATCGCTTACGAAAATTTATTGTGGAAAATAAGCCTTCCGTTAAAGAAAACAAAATAGAGTGATGGATTGGAAGTAACAAGCGTAAACTAATAATATTTAAAATATTTTTTGCCAACGTTGATTTCATATGGGATCAGTCTGAGTGGAACAGTCTTAAATCAAACAATATTACAATGGTACAGTAATTTGAAATTGCCAGATTAAGCTAAAACCATTTTGTTTTACACACAGTTATCATCGGTCATCAGTTGATATTACCTACATCATTAGACGATAGAAGAGATCAGAACTAACAAAATTAAAAGTAACCATTTCTTGACTAGTCGCCTCATCATCATGACGTCGATCGTTGATGATGATGATCGGTGGTTCAATCAATCAATGGACCGTTTTTCGACCGATATCCGTCGAACAGTCAAAGGTACCACACCAATAGATCGATCCCCAAATCGATGTGTGAGCTCTCGGGATTTCACTTGATTTCCTACTGTAGTAATTTCTCAAACTTACCTAGATTCTCCATCAGCTACGTTGTCTGCAGCAGAACCACTGTGTGAGAGCTCTTCGAGACGAGCAGCGGCCAATTCAGACTCTTGTCTGGCGATTTCCGCCAATTCTGCAGCCTGTAAATTTCACGTCTCTTTAGAGTGTTAATTTTACGCAATAACCCTGTTGCTGCAACGTCACAGTTAAATCTTTTAATAATACTTTTTAATTTTTTTTCATTTTACAAAATATAATTATTTTACCTGTCGTGCTAATTCTGCCTCTCGCTCTTCTTGGGCTTGTCTTTCTAACTCTTCTAATCTAGCGAGTTCTTCTTGTCTTATTTGTTCTGCAAGCCTTTCTTCTTCCAAGCGAGCTTCTTCTGCTAGTCTCGCTTCTTCGGCTAATCTAGCTTCTTCAGCCAATCTAGCTTCTTCAGCTAATCTTGCCTCTTCAGCTAATCTCGCCTCTTCGGCCAATCGGGCCTCTTCTGCGAGTCTTGCTTCTTCTGCCAATCTTGCCTCTTCCTCGAGCCTGGCTTGCTCAGCTTTGCGAGCTTCTTCAGCAAGCCTTGCCTCCTCCTCGGCCCTTCTTGCCTCTTCTTCAGCTCTTCTGGCTTCTTCTTCAGCCTTACGCTTAGCTTCCTCCGCTTTGCGTGCTTCTTCCTCGGCTCTCTTCTTTTCTGCGGCTTCACGTTCAGCCTATGAGAAAAAAATATTATTTGCTGCAGAGATTGTTATTTAAAAAGGCTTTTCAATAAATTCTGTACCTACCTGAGCTTTGCGTTCTGCTTCACGTTTAGCCTCCTCCTTTAGAGCCCTGTAATAAAATATAAGGGTATCTATTACACCAAGTTGGTTACATTTGAATGTAGACTGATACGATGAGATACTGAATAAGAATAATATCTATAATCTTTGTTATACAAGAAAGTAATATCAAGATTTGCTGCCATGACAGTAAGTTAAAAAAAATCAAGAATTGCCAACAAAGTTAAAATTTAAGATTCGCATGATATTGCCGCTAGTCTTTAATTTTGTCTTTAATTATAACTAAAATGATTAGTACCACAACACTTACTTCTCTTCCGCAGCACGAGCTTCTGCTTGCCTCTTCTTCTTGATTTCAGCCAAGTCCGTGGCTGGAGCCAACACGGGTTCGGCGGTAGTAGCGCGGAATCTCTCCAGGCGTTCAGCCTTCGCGGCCTTCAGCTCCAAAGCTGGGTCTTCCATTATCTGAGGCGCCTGGAACTTGCGGCTGGGTCTCCACGGCAGTAGTTTCACTGTACCGCGGCCAATGAAACGGTCGCGTAGTACCAACGATCATTGGTGAAATGTTAGCTGATGTTTAGTTTACTCAGATCTATGATGTGAGAGCTAGACATTTCGATGATGGGCACCAATGGTCATTGATGGGTAATAGTTAGATTACAGCAGCATTCCCTTGTGAAGTTGTGCCCTCGTTTATGAATGTTATTGTCTATGACCCCAGTCCTAAGCTCAGTGAAGCCTGAATGAACATTCTGCTGCATTGTCTCGTTCTTTCAGTAAAGCGTGTGGAAGCTGCATGTCTTGGCTGTGTGCACGTGTAAGAGCAATATGCACCACTTCAATGAAATGTGATTTCATGCTGTCTTTCACTGTGTTTGAAAATAGTGTAGATGGACCATTATGCCTAACATAATCCCAGAAATTCTATTCGTAAGGGTTTTCTCATTTGCCTTATGTAAGCAAAGATCTTATCTTCTTAATTATGGTAACTAGCTTTTTCGCTGTCATTGACATGTTTATCATTTAAACTTAAATACATTTATTTATTAACTTAAAATTAGGTACAGTATTTTATTACAAAACTATTAGATGTCAATATTTTAAGTAACTTCACCAAGGTAACTATATTACGATTGTTTGTTTTTTAGTCGAGAAGGCAAAGCGTTAAAAAGCTTGGATCTTCTAAGCGTGACTCGGGATCTACCATGCAATCTAATTAAAACAACGAAAAGTGTGATAAAAATATTTTTTATTGTTAAACAAAATCAGTTCTGTTAAGTGAAAACGAGACGTCTCGATCACCGACAATCCGCGGCGAGCTCACCGCGCTATCACGACATTGACTAGAAATTGTGTATATCATTCGTTCGTTGTAAATATAATAATAAAATAGTGTTTGATTCGGGTAAAACGTTTAAAAAATATATCTTTAATGATATGACATCGGTTAGTCGGAGAGTGTTATACCGAGATCAGAGAGACGGGCACGGCGCGGGCGCCAGTCGGAGCCGGGCGCCCGCGCCGGCCGGCGGAGCTACGCGCACTGCGCCGCCGTCGGCTGTTCCGGCGCGTCGCCCGCTGCAAGAGACACCACACCCAGGGTTAGATACGGAATTTATACTCCATTTTTAAGCTGCTCGTTTATACGCCGACTACGTCGGGGTCGAAGCACGTTTTATAACTTGCCGTCCGGTGAGCCAACCTCGCCACTCTATATTCCAGTGGAAAGCCAGGAGAAAAATAATGTTAACGCTGGATTGTTAAATTGTAAAGAGAATTGTTATATTTAGGGATAAATAAATCGTAGAGCAGATGAAACTACCATTTATTCATTTTTTACGTGTAACCGTAGCTCATATGAATATAGACATATGAATATAGAAATAGACATATGAATGTTAGTAACCGGTTATCTCTCTTGTATCGATGTTGATTTTATTTAAGATTCATTCGATACGTTTAGTAGCTATTTAACTTTTTAATATGTTTATGTTATACACCTAATTGTATCAATTTGCAGTCCGTTTAAAGTTAAGTACTCATTGCTGTGTTACCAGAATCAGATTCGTCCTATAATATGACGTTGATTGCTAATGGTCCTATAATATGATATGATTACTAGGTTACTGTTACTAGCTCTGAGAAGGATGGAGCGCCTCACAGGAATAAGCAACGTTATAAAATATGTGTTAAAACCTTTTGAAAAAAGTATCAGGCTTTATACAGAGCGGTAACCGCTCGGTTAGAAGCGACGAGGTTCATCACTGGCGCGGCGTTTAACTGTCGTCATTTAATAAATTATGCGGAGGGGAAGCGAGCGCTAGCGTTGCGATTGTTTCTCGATACCTGCGGCCTTCTCGACGGCCAGCCCGGCGGCCGCGAGCCTGTTCTTCGCGTAAAACGATAGGAGCGTCACGTCGTCTCGGATGCTAAGTTCCTTGTAGAGAGGCCTGCGATTGGAGAAGGCCTTGTTACCGGAGAAGTGCACGCACGCCAGGCGACCGCGTCCTGGCGAAACACCCCAAGGTTAACACTAGGGTCACACTGGAACTAGCTGTTAGTCAGGTTCCGAGTAAAGGAAAGGTCTGACATCACAATTTTGTTATTATAGTTATTATATTTTCCTGTTACGCATCAGTCAGGTATACCTGTTAACTTCTTGACAGGTTCAGAGTAGAAGGAAAGGCTGTGGATGTTGTCGGCCACGCTGCGCAGAGGCAGAAGCAGTTTAGCGACGTACGCATCAGTGCTGAAGCGGTACGGTATCGGCTCTCCATAAGAGTAACTGGAAATGTGAAAAAATTACATTGTGTATAGTGAACTAAAATTAGTAAAATTAAAAAAGTATATTTTACTATGGGTATATGTGTGCATCAAATATATGTACATCAGCTGGTTTCCATTAATCGGGAAACGGTTTACTTTAAATTTTATATAGGCAAAATAGAAAGCAATGCTAGAAACGGTTGCATACTTACAAGATAAGAAAAAAGTACCTATAACAAATCGATTAAGGGACGTCCAGTAATAACGTGAGTTAATTTATGCGATTAATCGACTACCCACCCTAATCGCTCATAAGATTATAAAAGAATAGGAGATAAACATATTTTACTTAATTAAATCCAATTTTCTCGCGATTTAACATGGTTACTTGCAAGAAAACAATTACTTGATATTGAACCGAGACCGTCCCTCCCCCTACTTACGATTTGACGAAGTTTAACCAAACCCCCACCCGCCCGTAAATATGTCACTTAATTAATGGACGTCCTGTACGTAAATGAGCCATTTAATTACTTAGAAGTTGGAAAAGCAACTAGAACTGAAAACATGGCAATTGTTCTGATTCGTAGCAGACACCGTAAGTTGCGTGCAGAAATATATTTGTCAAGGCAATGAGCAATCGGTCGTCAATATGATATTCCATATTGCTTATTCGCATGTAAGTAGTCAGTCCAGTTTATTTTATACCCACACTTAATTTAATATTTTATGTAAAGTTAAAAAATGACCTTGTTTGTGTTTGTAAATTCGCGATGTATTAACGTCATTGTGACCGGACGGTACAGCAATTACAGCAGCATGCATGTGCAAACCTACATGCTCCAAATAAACATCACGAGGATATTTTGAATGAAAATAAACCATAAAAAACATTTATTCGGCTACACGGCAAACATTGGCTGGCATTTAACCAGTCTAAAATTAAACGGTTGGTCAGCGCAACGTCACGGAACACACGAGTACTTTTGGCTGGGTAATCGACACCCACGCTGGAAATATCTCCGCCAAAATTAAGAGAAGCCGTGAAAGTCAAACCTTCAACTACTTTATCCGGTAATTTCTGTGCAGCTACGTTTTGTTTACAATCTACCCTGTCGCCTGTCACATTTGATGCCAAATAATCGACGGATGTACGATGCCGTCAATGTCAGTGCCAGGGCGGTCTGATAGACACATCAATGAGCTATTTTTGCCCGGTTACATCAGATGATGCCAAGAAAAACTTGACCCGTCATTAACAAGCAGCTGGCAAGGTCTAATGAACATTGAACGATACGTTTGGAGCCAGAAGACCTGACCAGTAAACCAGTAAGAGTTATCAATTGTTCATATGCGTGATGGTTCGCATGATCTGCACAGATAGAACATCAAAATTAATATGCGAGTACTTCAGATGCTTCAGGAATGGAATTGAAAACGGTTCTTGACGTTGGAGAGTTGCCATTAAATATAAGATATCTTATACTCATTAAGTACGTACTCTCGGTACTGCTACATACCTGTCTGAAATTATTTTGTATCGTACCTACTTATATTGGACAACTCTGAGTCATCTAATGGAACAAAGAGTAGACAAAGAAATCGAATCCACAACCCCTCAGATTTAGATTATTTTATATTCAAATCGAGAGGATGGCACAATCTGTACAATAGAGTAAAATTGGTTTTACTTATTGGTGAGTATCATCATTGGGTATTGATCGTTTGCAACAAATTATAAAACGAATCGACTTGTTCCAGCATCGTAAAATAACGGTTAATTTCTTGTACATTAAGGATCGTCTTATCGAAGTGTTATGAAAAACTATAGAAGCGAGAGAAACATGATACCTTGTACACAAGGTTGTGTTATTACTTACGAGTAGATAGTTTCGAGGGGAGCGAGGCTCTTGGCGCGAGGGACCACGGAGCGTGCGCGCTGCAGCAGCGAGGCCGTGTCGGCGCGGATGCGACGAGTCTCATCTTCAAATGCCTGAAATTACCAAAAAAAACGGTGGTAATGTTACTTTTGGGGGCCAAAAGTGTGACATTGACCTGAAAACCCAAAGACACCATGAATCATTTGAAAAGACATTGGCATTGAGTATACTGCTCCAGAATCTATTATTTACTAGTGTACTAATTACAATTAGACCAGTTTAACATATTTTTAATGACTGTTTAAAAAGCCCAGTTTTTCGTTTCGCAATGATGTGATGTAGCAAACCAGGGAAATCTAAAAATAAGTATTTACAGTAAATTCAAGGAGTTATTTTAGAGAAAATTATAAATAAACATGTTGTACACGTATTACAGATTGTTCTCGTCAAATCACGTTAACAACATCGCCCTCGCAGAGTGGATTTATCACCAGCTTATGTTTCAGTATATTTTTAGCCATTTATAAATCGAGAATTCATGTCAAAAATGACTAAGTGACTGTGGTAATACTTAGTTCTCATCAGAAACTCATGTTGTTTCATAAGAAATTGGAATCGCTTTAATAGGTGACACGGTATGAATAAATAGGCAATTAGGAACTATCTACTTATGGAGATAACTAGTTAAAAAAGTAGCTAATGATGTGTACTAGTCACTGCTATCCAAAGGATCTAGAATTTATGAAATTTTTTTGATTGATGTCGAAATAAGTCATCCAAAAATAGGTAAATTCATTATCTAATCGATTCAGAAAAAGTGAAGGTGCACTATAAAAAGAAAGAAAGAAATATAATTTGTATGACTACTGCCAGATTAATTACATTGGGTAGGTACTGATTTAATAGCTGAATAAAACAAAGAATGCAGAATTATTGGGATCCGTGCCAGGGACGTTGGTACAACGTAATACGTCTTTCACTACGAGACGTTAGCAGCTTCTCGGGATATTTCTGTTTATCCAAGTGATTTTAGGAGCCATTAAAAATTTCAACGATCACCAATATCAACAAGATACCGGATTTGAACATGATGGACAGACATGTTTACAAGTCGTGGTATTGCCTACTTCTTAATCATATACCTATCTAGCTGTCTGCGTCACATAAGTATAGACAAGTACCTATTTACTACGGAGTTTTAGCATCTTTACGAATATCTTGAATTTTGATCTTATAAGTTGACATAATACCTACGTTCTCTCACTAAAAACTTCTTAGTACGGCACATTCACTGCGGTGATACGGGCATACGAGCAATACGGGCAGTACTAAGAATTTTTTACACCTTTCATCTATTGTTGGATTGAATTGTGTATTGTAAAGTCTAAAGTATCTTCAGCGGACCTACCTTAAATGACAATATCTATCTAATCGACCTCAATTTGTTCATGGAAGTCTGATTTTACTGATTTCAGGTAATTTAAAGCTTTTTAGCGACTCACTTTATAAATGGAACGATTCCCATTGTTGTCAGATTATTTTGCAGTCTGTGGTTGTCATGTCGTGATGCTTTAACCAATTCGCATCATCAAAATTAATTACTTTCTTGCCACAATGTGTACCAGGACCGGATCTTTTTGGTAAGAGTATTGAAGTAACAAACCAGCATGCAGTCAGTCTGATAGCAACTGGTAATTGCTGCCCATGGCCATTTGTAATCAACTTCGTATGAATAGGGTTTCTATCTGAAGTCAATAACAACTACATTGCTACTCCTAAAGACTGAGATCGCCTCATATATATGTAAGCCGGCAACACTCCTCCATCAAAGCGCAAAAATTACTTCACGCGTCTTAAACCACATTCGTCTAGTACCTAGCAAATGTATATTCTTCAGGACATGTACGCTTACCTTAGTAGATTCAGAGCGGTAGAAGTCGTCAACGGCGGAGACACCCAACGCTGGGCGGCGGCGGTAGTTGATGCGGTCGAGTTCCCTCAGGATGACGGAGGGACGGACGCGCACGCGCACAACGTGATGTGGCACCTCTGGGTACGTGGTGAGTCGAGTGATCGAACGAGTAGTCACGGATGGACGGTATATCAGCTCAGCCTGTAAAGTATATCATTCTGATGTAGTTCGTAAATAACTAGATAGGAAATTCATGCAGTTCTACTAATGATTTGGTATGATTTGCTCGTGCAACGCGAAGACCGTTTAGTTCAGTTGATTTGGATTCTAATGCAGATGGCGCTAGGTATGATTGGGTAAAATTTCGTCTTATATACATTTAGCCAGATATCTAAAGGATTGATAAGCGATTGGTGCAGAGCATTTGCGTGTGTAAATTACATTAAATTTTGTGTATCGAAATGATGTGTAATGATAATAATCATATACCGTATAAGTTACCACTTAACACATACATCAAACCTTGTAACATTTTGGAACTACAGACCATAATGCTAATAAAAAATGATTCACGTCTCACCTACTATTCTCTTATCACTGACTATATACTTAATATGTTTGTATGATTGTACAATGCCATTTATAAAGGCTTAGCGTTCGAGTAAAAAAAATACAGTCGAAATGAGAACCTCCTCGTAAGTAATGTTAAACTTGGTCTAGTAAGTAGATAAAAAGCCTGTTCCAGTAATAGTAGCGTCCTTAACAATAAGGTTTATTTTCTATTTATAGATCTTTTGCGTATGTTTATTGCAATTTTGACTTGTAGCACACAGAACGGAATATAATATTATAATGTATAGGTACATACCAAAGAAAACATTCAAAATGTGGATAAGGTGTCATAGCTTTCAACCCCGATAGACCATTACATTCTCTATTTGTAGAATAGTGGCATAGCTTGCTAAATTACATGTATAATACGTAAAATATATTATTATTTATCATACTATCGTACATCGTACTGTATATGTGTGAAGACTGTTACTAGATAGTACGGGAAACTATGTAACAAATGGGCTTATAACATAAATATTATCTACAATAAATGAAGCAGTCCTTTTCTGTGGCAAGAGCATGAACTCAACAACACAAAAGCGTGCTTAGATATAGTTTATACAGCGAAAATAAGCGAGTTCCAGTACTTTTATAGCTAATAGTAACAGAATACAAACAAGGATAATAAATAATAGTAAAAACCAAAATAACTTTACCTGTGTATCGTGGATTAATGTATGTGACTTGGATGTTTTTGTGGTAATTTTGTATTAACAAAATATAACACTGCGAAGGAAAGCTTTCTACCGTATTGTAGATTTTTACTCAGTAAAGTTTGTATTTGAGTCATGACAATATGCATAGTTTTTCTACCTGCTAGGTATTAAATAATTTGACTTATCACATAGTAGGTAATTAAATAGGTACGTAATACTCAGAGTTTACTTATGTAGAATACGTCGTAAAGAAAAAATCTAAAATCATAAATGAAAATTATAAATCTTAATTTTTACTGTTCCTGTCGTAGTTACTTCAACGCTTATGGTGTATTGTAGGTTTGTAAATTAGCGTAAAGTAAGTTCAAATCATTTCCTAGATAAGTTTACTTTTAGGTACACGTCATTTTCTTCATTCAGAGATAAATAATTAATATTAGAAACAGTTTACGTTGCGATTTGATATTATTTTATTGTTTGGTACAATTGTCAAGGAGTAACTTATATGATTTTATGTCACACATACATCGATTTTACTTGTTCCTTGTACAGTTGTAGGTATAAAACACGAAATCAAGAACTTAAAACTATACGTAACCATTGAAGGTTCATTTCAAAAAAGAAAGTTCATAAAAGATGAAAAAAAATGATTGATGTAACTACATCTTGAAAGATAAATGGTTTAAATAAAAAATCCAAAAGTTATTACTCGTATCTTATATCAATAGAGCGTGAGTCAGTTTTGATCCGCCTCGTGGTGCTAAAATTAGAGGCTGATGACGCGGCCCGCGCTACGCCGCCCGCCCAAACCATTTGCGTTATAGCGAGAAGTGTAGCGTTGTTTTTCTTGTAAATATCCTCTGGTAATACGATGTTCCATTTGATGATGTGTTATTCTGTGTTAGTTTCACTAAATTTCAGATATTTATGTCTGTTTAATATACCTATATCTATCACAATTTTACTAAATTAGTCTGAATAGTAAAAATATTTTTTTTTTAATCAATAATTTAATAAATTCTTCGCAAATGATTCGAGTAAATTTAAATTAAGCATAAGTATCACGCACTTAGGTACATGTATTTTACTTTTAAGGCAAATTATGATTATGGCTATTATATATTATATATGGCTATTATATACGTACTTTTATAAAACTTTGTGTTCGTTTTAATATTAAAAAGTGTAATAAGTACCTACATTATGACGTACTTATAGCAGCGACTCAATAATTCATTTCTATCTAGATCATTTATAACATAAGATTTAGATCAGCTCAAATATATAACTGTACATTTAAGAGCAGTGAACGTATAGTAGAATTTATCAGGCAAGGAGAAATAATTGAAGCGTGTTATGAATGGATGTCACGCCCAGTGTGAGACAATCTGGCCTCATTAGCCGCCAGGACTCGATCAGGTGTATCGTGAGCTGACTTCAGACGTTAATGTACATTCCAATTAGTTCAAATCATTGAGCAACTGCGTTCAATGATGCTGTAAAATGCCAAATGTTTTGAGTACTTGAATAGTAAATGCCTTCAATTATTTCGCATTACACTTTATATGCACCGTTGGTAAAAGTAATAGATTTTATAGGTATTGTATATTTATTTACCGAGCTGCATACTCGCTTGTTTTGCTTGGAATCTTATTTACGATAACAGTAGCTACTTATACCTACTTTACAGGTAGGTACGATAGATCCAACTCTAAAAATGGAGACCACACTATATACGTTATTTTCCTTATTACATTTTATATTTGAAGGCATCAAACTTTATAGCTCGTGTGTTCTATATTGTACTTTTGTAGTAGTTATATTTTTGGTATCTATTACATAAAAATCCTAAATTAAATACTTGACTTAGATCCCGAAAAAGAACAGTAATGTATTAAATTTCAATATTCAAATGCGATAGTGGTTCAAGTATATGCATTTCATTGCTGCTTTTTGACAATTATAATTTTAGCTAAGTAAGAAAACAAGCGATGGAAGTGGTTATCGTAAAAAAATAATGTTCGCGTCCACAGCAGACAGGCGAATGTTTGGCCTTTGGTAGTTTGCCAAAATCCTATTCCCTTGATCCATGTAGCCTTGCCTTTGTTTTCTCTCGGGAATTCTAGACATCTGGTTTTTTTGAAGAAGCAACTAATAATATTTTAATAACTAATAGTATTCTAGGATTTTTTTACAAATAATATCTACTTTATATATTTTTTCTACTGATAATTATTATTTACCTCGGTAATGATCGATTTTATTCTGTACCTAACTACGTGCTCATAGTATCTATCAATGTTATAAGGAGACATTGATAATGAACTTTTTACTAATCGAATGCTTCAGAGGTCTGATCGTTATGTATTGGTATTTAGGCAAGTTTTAAGAATGGGATAGAATTTAAATGTTTCAGTTAATACAAATATATTATTCCAAAAATTCATCTTTATTTCCTCATTATTTAATTTCTGAACCATAAATTTTATTTCACGGTGACGTTTCACCGAGCCTTAAAGTTATGACATAGGTATAACGTCTCATTTTATCCATACCATTTACAAAATTAAGAGTTATTCTTTGTTCTAAATAATGAATCCTTTTGTGCGTTTTGTTTTAAGTTCACACTTTTAACGTCCAAGGCTTAAACTAATAACTACACTGATAAGGCCGTTTAGTTCATATTCAATTATTGCAACGAACGTCACCATCGAGCTTTTAAACAGATTTTACACATGAACTGTAATTAACAGGCGCTGAATATTTGGAGACAAACCAGTTCCGATGGAGATTGGCAAAGCGCCATAACTTTTTGTTTGAGTGTTCAATGTTTTCCTGGCGCAACAGTTGCGTGGCGTTTGACTAGTATAAACGTAGAGCGTTGGTAAAATTTGCAAGTATTTTGATCCATGTTTAGACAACAAAGCAATCTAAGACTTGCTGTTTTAGGATTCTAATTCATACTCGCGCTCAATATATTCATATAATACTTAACTATAATTCATTGAAATTTAACTATTTGTAAATCACTTTCTCTAGAACTTAAATTCTCACTATTGTTATCAGATTAACTTTAGATACATATAGTTTAGGGTCTATAGCACTTTGATCATAAGGTTAATCATTCGACTTTTTAGTCTTGATCCTCCGAGACAATCACCTGGGTGATCAAAGGCGAAATCAAAAAAATATATTACGACGCACTCGTAAGTTGATTACATATCTACTAGTATGTGTTTGCATGTACCTACTGCATTTAGCAGATAAACAACTTTTAGGAATGCGTGTCCAATATCAGGTATACATAACTATAAGGTATATCTTTATGGCTCAAAACAGAAGATTTTATTAGACTTACGAATATTACATAGTTAGATTCGTCGGGAAGACTTTTTTCAGTCATATCACCATATGAAATAGCGGGATTACGGCGACTATTTTAAAGTTAACTCCATCCCACAGAGGCACAATAAAATATTATTGTATGTATTTTAATTTATGTCAATAAAAATATGTATGTGTCGATCGATTATGGAACCTTCCCAAGACATAAGTACATTTAATGGTTTGACTACAAAGCAACAATATGCTATGCTCAACGTTGTTGTACTGGCATCGTGGACGTCAAGGGAACAAAGCTAAACGATTCGTTTAATTTTGTTTCGGATGACGCGTAATGAAACACGTTACTAAATCGTGTCGAGGTGAAACATTAATGTCGACTTATTATTACGCAAATTTCGGGTGCAAATGCCTACGTCGTAGCTTCAAAAAGTCTAGAATTAAGTAGAAATTTGGTCTGTTTGCGGATATTATATTGATTTGTTTGGTTGATTCCGCGTCCGATCCTCAATCACGCATCTTATTGAGAATTTGAATTGTTCGT
>DWTU01001142.1:0-14065 GCA_018251515.1 Cecropterus confusis | reverse complement strand
CATTCAATAAATACTTTTTATGATTTGACTTGACTTTAGATAAAAAGTATTGATAGAACTTCTTTCAATAATGTGCCAACACATAACACATATTTGAGAAACATGCAATCATAAATATGAAGTTATACAGATTCACAAATTTTTAACAACATAAACAACATACAATGAACGCAACATGGGTTAGTAACAGGAAAATATTACTTCCTAAGAAATAAATAACTAATAAATAATTCTTCGGGGATAAGAAACAAATATCAAATTGACTACATTTCCCGTCCCTGAAGAAATTATTTTGATGAAACAAATGTTTTTGGGCAGTTGCCCATCCAGTTACTTTCAATAATAATTTCAATACAATGCAAAAAATATTTAGTTTGCCACTATCCATTCACTATTCCGTCATATTTGTATTCCTTGTTCTTGAAGTTATTTGTTTATTAAATTTAGATCTCGATGAAACGAACAGTTTGTCGGAGCTAAAACTAGAAGGCGATGTCACCCTTTCTAAATCACGCTAACGATTTTACTTTGTAGCTTGTATACGAGCTCAAGTTTGGTACATGCGAAATAAGATGTACGAATATGTCCTGCAGTGATTACTGAATCGATTTTTGAAAAAACATAAACTTTTTTTTCCTATTATAGAAGTATACAACGAGATGAGAATCCTACCGGAAGTCAACCGCAGAAGCTTCCAACTCTCGAAGAGCCAGCAACCTTCCAATTCTAACCATCATATTTAAGGTAGGCGTTGCCATTGTTAGACGTCGTATGTCTTAATGATATTCAATGCCACTATGTAATTAATCATCATTAATAGAAAATTTATATGTAAAAAATGAGGTAAGGAGGAGGTAAAAATTAAGTAGGCGAAAAAAATAAAAGCTTTATTGGCACTCGAGAACCTTTCTTACCCTCAACGATTGATATGAAGCGAGTTTACCGAAATATAAATGTAAAAGCTCGCTTTAACTACAAAGAAATAAGATAATATTAATCGCAAATACATTTATAAGGAAGTATGTTATATGTAAGTATTACATACGTAGATTTTATTCCAACAAATTTAAAATACAAAGATGTCATTGAAAATTATCACTTAACTTAAATATTCGCTATTTCAATAAATAAATATTAAAATATGGAATAATGAAAACTTTATTAGTTTAATGTTAACTTCTTACACAATATATACTAGAGAATACGATGGAACTCGAAATGTCCTCAAATCGTAACGTAACATATTTAATTCATACATTTATATCATTCATCTAAACCTAATAATAATAACATTTCGTGAACATACAAACAGATGCATACATTATACAATATCTTACCAAACTTTATAATAACATTTATAGTAACATTTTCGCTGTGACTTTTATTTGTGTAATCAATACCGTTTATCGTAGTTACCTCGTTGTGAAACAACCGCCTAAACTGGGTCCCCAAGGGCGTACGGGCTTTCTGCGTTAGTCTTGAGGTAGTAGATCCCGTCCTTCCTGCAACGAACAATGGGCGTCATCTCGTACATTCACCGCTTTTACAAACGAGCGTCCTTTGTTTAATTAAACGCTGAACAAGTTAACCATGTTCATGAATAGTTAAAATTACTTGTTTTGTTTGCACCGCTTAATGGAAATGCTTGGCGTGACGCGATTTCCTACTAATTCCTGCAAACGAGAACACAATGCCGGAACGTACGCTTTGCCGGAATTTTGAGGTTACTGAAACAAAAGAGTTTGCCAAATACTTTTTGTTTGCGCGTCCCTTTATGATGTTGATTAACGGTTTACACGTTAGGATATACGAGTTTTTAATTTATTTTCCACACAGATATTGTTTGGCAGCTCGTTAATATGCCAGTAATATTATTATGTCAATATTGGAAATACAAAAAAAATACAGTCGAATTGAGAACCTCCTCCTTATTTGAAGTCGGTTAACAATAACCTTCCATCCCATTAGAGGAGTTTGTACCAACTTGAGTTTGGTAATTGGTTTATATTCAATTTAAGTATAAAATAAATTCCCTTAAAGTCATATAAAATTTCATAGTATTTAGTAAATTATTGTATGAGTCTATTGATAGCATGTCTGTAAATTTACGTAATATACCAACATACATTTATATGTAACTCTACAAAAATTCAACATATATACTACTATATCAACATAACATGCCAACTTTATAGTTACCATAAATTATTAACAGCGATCTGGCCCGTTGTTTCAAAGAAATAAATGGACAATTAATATGATACACTTATAAAACATGATTTGTTTAGAAGCTATAATAACATATATATGACAATATAATTTAAGGTCAACAGTATTAAATATTGACGGATCCAGAATTTTAAAAAGGGAAGAGAGAGGAGTTTTGGTCCTCCTTTTTTGGAATATTTTTATAGCCTTTCCTAACCATGAGGCAGACGAGCTATCTTATGGAAAGTTGCCCATGGACCAGAGGACTCGCCAATGTCATAATACAATTTGGCTTTGAAAAACAGCTCTTTTTTTTCACCTTTCTTGAAGAACATGGGAATACCTTAGGAGAAAGCTCATAACTCAGAATCGGAACCCATCAGTGTTACATTTAAAGAATTCATAACTTCCTATTTTGCACTGTTAATATTATATGTTTCACTTCTCAACAAAGAGATCTTTAGTTACACGTTTGACATTTTAAGCCTTATTGAAGCCGAGGTTAAGATATTTTAATAAAAATTCAACAACTTGCAACATGATATAGAGCACTTATCTTGCAGACAAGGAGGTTTAGCGCGCTAAAAAGACTGGAAATTCGACACCGTAGACAAAAGAACAGTAGAGACTCCTAATGCAAAATTAAAAAAAATAAGATCTTTAATAGTTTATAGTAGTTTATGTACGGCAACAGAAATAGCTAATAAATACATTTCAATATCTCACTAAAAAAACTCACAACAGTCACGAAATGTACAATTATGTTATTTTTAACACACGCACACAACTGCAAGTTGTCTTAATGGTTTTTCTTTTTTATTACCTTTATTTTAATAAGTTATTGAGATATAGACATCAATTCTAGGACGAAATACAAAGAAAGTTACTAAGAATTTTTCGCTACTAAGCATCTTCATAATATGCATCAGTGGACATTTCTCGAGCAATAAAACATTTAATTTAAACTTAATTTACCCTAGCCTACCCCATTTTCCTTGTATAGAGTATTTATTTGAAATTATGGACTTTTGCTCCGACAAATGACTTTTACACTTTTTGTTCCTCTTTTAGCTATGAGAATTTAAAGGACATTTTATCACACCTATTTCGGCCTAATAATAGCAATTTTAAGCGTTGCTTGTATACTAATTAAATGAGCGAGGTAGATGATATTATTAACTGATTCATTCCAACTTAGACCTCATTCTAATCTCCCTGGGGTTGGTCACAGATTTCCATATGAACCTAGACACTGGAATGTACATTCGTTTGCTAATCGACACGACATGTAAAAAGTTAATAGTATTACTTAATATCGAAAAATAATCGAGTTTTAGAAGTCTATCCGTTTACCCACTCAATGTATGTAACTCACCCGTAATGTATATCAAATCCGCCCATAATGAGGGTCTCCCCGGTGCCTTTACAGGAGCCCTGGTAGTAGAGCTCGTCGTAACTCTCGCAGCGTACGGCGGTGAAAGGCACGTCAGATATAATGGATTCCGCGAAAAACATATGTGCACGATTGTGAGCGCACAGCCCTGTGAAAAATAACATTAAGTACCTATTACATAGAGATTTGTAACTTCGCTAAAGTTACATTATGAACACATATAAACGCGCACACATTGCTCACATATAGACATTAAATATTAACTAAAGGTTTCTAACTTAGTTCACTATAGTTACATCACGAACACACAGAAGCGCGCGCACACATTCGCTAACATATACAGAGAGATACATACACACATAAAGACATACACATAACCGAAGGTACATACGTAAACAGACGCACGCATGCATACGCATACTTGCACGCTTGCATGCGTGTATACTTAGAGCACTTTACTTCGAAAAAGGCGAAGTCCAAGATTTGAATTTCAAACACGCATTTATTGAATTCTTGAACATTATTAAACATCTTTAACTATCATAATTGCTATAAGAAGAAAAAAATCGTTCCTGAAATGTACTTGCTATGCTGTACCTACGACTACAATATCTCCGATCAACTTGGAAATAAAAGTCACCAAGTGCGAGTCGAACTCGCATGCAAAGGGTTCCGTAGTATTTATTTTTTGCTTGTATGAATTACAAAGTTGTTTTAGTTTGTATGAATTATAAAGTTATGTTATTTAGTTTTTGAAAAAGTGTTATATATTTATTTCAAAAACTGTCAACCGTATCTTGTTTGTTGAAAGTTTCCATTGAAATCTACAATGAAAATATTTTTTTAAATTTGTCACTCTGTTATTTTAAAAGTTAGAGGAGGGTGGAACACTCATTTATCCACTTTGGAAGCGTCTATCTTTCAAACAATTGATTTTGACGAAAAATGGATCTAGGAACCTTAATGTTATTTTTAAAGACCTATCCATAGACACCCCTCACGTATAGGTTTGATGAATTTCAGTTCCATGAATGTGGGCAGTACGTACAAGGAACTGAAACGAATTATTTTTCAATTTATTTATTTTCACTCAAAATTCGAATAGCGGTTACCAGAATAAATCAACGTACAAAGATTCAACCATATAGGCCCAATGGTTTCGGGAAAAAATGGCTGTGACATACAGACGGACAGACAGACAGACATGACGAATCTATAAGGGTTCCGTATTTTGCCATTTGCCTACCGAACCCTAAAAATCACATAATACTTATCTTTGTAATACCGTCTCCATCTATTACTGTCTGAGCTTGTAAGGTTCTGAATTACTAAGACAACAAACAATAAACCACAATCAACGTTAGTAGAGTTTGGAGCAAATTTCCCTAAAACATCCACATCATTATGTCTAAACGAGTATGTGTTTAAGGTTGAATACAGGACGATCTTTTGTAAACCCATTTTAAATACTTAACGCAACGTGACTTTGTTATTTTCTCATCGTCGTTTATCATGGTATACTTGCGTGCTTTTTATGTCTTGTTTTATCAGTTTGATATAGAAGACGAGCAAGCTATGTAGATATATTTTTTGTAAGGTGGTAGAACAAACAAACGAATATAATTGGACCGGGGCGTACCACCGTCACGCCAATATCTACCGTGAATCAGTTTATGCGTTTCAGTGGAGGGGTGTGTTTGCCAGGCAACTTTACATACGCGTCAACAATCAACCATCTGTGATTGACTTCAGATAGAAGCCCTGTTCATATGGAGAAGTTTTTTATAGATGCATGTGCAACAGGTACCACTTCCCGTCAGATTGATTCACAAAGTTAAGTAGCAAACGAAGTTTCGTTTGCTACTTAACTTTATAAAAAACCTCTCCTACACCTGATAATATTATATTACACATCAGTTTTACTTCGCTTTTATAAGATTGTGGCTTTTGAATTTGAATCACTAATACTCCTATCAACTTAAGATGATTATAATACAACTTTAATATGGTCGACTTTTTTAATAAAGAGTCGTATACTGATATAAAGTATAATGAAATGAAATGTCTTAATTTTGTATAGGCCTACGCGGGCACTTACAAATTGTCATTTACAATAATTTTTCTTACTCTACCACCGGATCGCAAGATGACCTCAACTGAGAAGATCCGGCAAGAAACTCAGCGGATTTGGCTTTGTATTTTTTAAACATCTTTTTTATTACATGAGCAATAAAAGCTAGCTGAGGCTTGTTTGGCAGGATACGCTACACTTTGACAATTAAATAACCATTGAAATATATAGCTATTATTGTTCAGTCCCAAGCTGCTTTGTCTTCTATGTATTCAAAAATATTAGAATATGCTTTGCGAAAATTTTTATCTTAATCAATGCTTTGAATTTACTAATTGACAAATTTCTGATTTCCATAGGAAATTTATTATAAAAGCGTGTACATAAAACCCATAAAAGAATTGTTAATTTTGTGTAAGACAAGTAACATGCACGGGGAGATCGTGTTTCTTTTATAAAAAGACATTCACATATAAACTCCATTATATAGTTACTTCTATAAATATAATCTACGCTTAAAAACAATGCCATTGTGAATAAATCCCAGTGCAATATCAAAGATTCAAACACATTAATATGCAGATCAAGTTCAATGAACCAAGACTAGAATAGTTTGTGGCTTTTGGGAGTATAAATTGTAAATCCGGTCACAAGTGCAGCGGAACTTCCGAGCGAGTCGGACTGCGGGCGGTTCCCATGGATACGAACCGGATACATATGACTAATTTAACTTTAATATTGTCCCGTCTCTAATGAAGTTAATGAATTGTTTTAGAACATTGATACGTTGAGAGAACTGAGGTGGGAACATTTTGTTTTTCTCTGGATGTTATGTATTTCTATCAAAGAGACTTTCAGTTAGAATCTTTACAAAATACACTCGAATTGAGAACCTCCTCCTTTCCGAAAATACCTAAAATTGTGGGTTTTCTAAAGTATTGAGATCCAAAATTGAACCTTATTCTATTCATCATTTTATTGAAGAAAACTTATAAGCCCAACAAACCCTAGTTTTCGCTTGGATACATCAACTGAGTGTTTGTCTATTATGTGTGTTGAATATTTAAGTAATTGCTTATATTTTTATGGATTTAACTTTGGTGATTTACTTTTGTAATTTGGCAACTTTTTAATGTTCCGTCTGTATGACTTTTGAAGACTTATGCATCAATAAAGTGTATCAACAACATGAAATCGGAAAAAGAAAATAAAAAAATATAAGCAATTCTTCAAAAATATGAAACAAATTTGAAAATTACAATGTGATAAACTGCCTCCCAAATTTATTCTAATAATTTTGTATAGGATCACTAAACTATCTGATATTTAGTAATAAAAATAACAATTCATACCTTTCTACTCTTGCAAACTATGTCTTACATTTCTAGAAAGTTACAAACCATCTATGAACCATTATACTCACAGTGTGTTTAGAATAGCCATATACCGTTTCTCATATCTATAAAACATCAACCAGACATTACTCGCAATGTTTTTAAAATAACCATAGACCGGTTCTATAAATATCTATTTATGAACCACATTTTACTCACACTGTCTTCAAAACCATAGACCGTTTATACAAAGCATACACCTATAACTGAACCAGACCTCACACTGTCTGTCACAACACCATTTAAAACACCTGCATCGTTATAATACCTCTGTAATCGAAGCGGCAGCCGGGCTGCCGCGTGCCGCCATTAGGGTAGAAGTCGATGTGGCCGAGCGGCGACGCGAACCCCAAGTAGCCGCCGCAAGTATGGATCACCTCTACGTGACGGGCGTCGTGCTTGTCCAAACGAGCGTCTTTGTTGCCTAACGTGAATAATGGTAATGCTGGGTCCAGACCTAAAATAAAGGACAATACTAATAAATACACCTTTTTAACTATAGACAAAACTAATAGAATTGCAAAATACTGAAACAAAACCTTTGCAAAATTAGTTTTTTACGTAACTTAAATACTTAAATTGGAAGTGGCAATTCAGCAAGTAGTGCCTTTATTAGGCACGAGGTTATTACAGTTCCTCAATCGCCATTTAAAATGGTGATCGTTTTGAGGAAACGCAATACAGTCGCACAAAGGACATTGATAGTTAGTGTCCGCTGCCGCCCATGTACATCTGTAATCACCCACAGATAAGAGAATTCTACCTCAGGTCGGTCACAGATATATGCTACCCACGAGGACTAAGTTGGAATGCCTCGGATAAGTATGTCTTTCTTACCACACTCTTCAGACCAGAACACAACATCGCATAACACTGCTGTTATTGAGCAGATATAAAGTTATTAATATAAAATTTGTTAATAATAATTCAGTTATATCTATGTAACTCCCACAATTTAGACGAATCCAGCGTCACCACCTATTTTAATCAGTGAAGTATTTGGATAGAGCAGGCCAAAAAAAACGGTGTAGAAAAATATCATATGCAAATCAATATGCTTGAAACGTCTCCATAATGTTCACATATATGAAATCTAAAATCTCTTTGAGATTTAACATAATTTGTAAGAAAATCTTGATGAACACCGTTACTGTTTCATTTATTTTAGCTAATCGATAGTAGAGCTACGAAAAACAAACAATTTGATTACACCAGTAATATAAGCGACGTCGCAAAATAAACTAAAACAGTAAACAAAACTATTCCATTTCTAGAATCAGTCGAAATTCCCACGAGCTATCATATATTTTGGATAAACTTAATAAGACGTGAATGTTTCGAGTAACAATAGCTATTGTATTTCTATTCTGATTAGAATCTCTGACCGATTGAACAGAATATTTGTTCTAAATATTTTTTTACTTTAGGTATACAGATACCTTATAATATATATGATATATTATGATACGTATCTATGTGTGTTTTAATCACTTAAATATATTATTCTCACAAATTTTTATTACATAAAATAAAAGTAAAATTTACAGGTTTTGTAGTTTTTTGACAACTTTCGCGCAGTAGATGGACCATGGTCCTTTGGTCAAAGCTTTTCATGAAAAGCTTTTGTAAAATTGTTCACTAATGCGCGGGATATTAGCATATCCTGAAATAACTGTAGAATATTTCGTTCAAACAAACACAAAGTAAGCATTTTCTGAGAAGTGCAGTTTTTACACAAATTCTTTAAAATCTTTTCAAAATACTATCACTATACACGTAAAACAATAATAAGCTTTATTCCTATAAAAATAAAATCTAAAATGTCTGTTTGTAATATCAAAATAAGAGCTTTTTACCAAATGCATGTATATACGATACAGATGACAAAACATTAATTACTAAAATGTTTGTCTGTCTGTCTGTCTGTTTGTTCTGGGTAATCTCTGAAACCACTGGACCGATTTTGAAAGGACTTTCACTTCACAGCTATCCAGCTGATGTTATAAGTTTTAACTTAGCCTTTAGGCTTACGCCTTTACTTTTATTTTAAAAGATTAAGTTAAGGTTCCGCACAAAAAATTGAAAACTAAGAAACCGCGCGCGCTCTACGCACACGTACATGTAACTATGTAAAGTTACATTTTTAATCGCGGGTATAACCGCGGGGTTCAGCTAGTCATAAATATATTTTGTTAGCGACTGTAGGTACTGTGGAAATTAGCTAAGATTGATATTGTCAAGATGTGCCGTCCTCGCACGGCTAGTCTCTCACTTAATATATTAGGGACAATCAAGAGGGACTTCATAGTAGGATCTTGCTCCATCCTAAAAGTCGCTTCAGGCTAGCAATGTCCATGTCTCTTTGTTCTTTAGACGATGCCCCTAATGTATAAGTATATATTCGAGATACTAGAACACACGCCTTTAAGGTTTTACTTTTCATCAAGGGTGTCAGTTTGAAGGTACCTTCAAAATTAGGTACTTAACCTTATAAAACGCACTCTCTAAAAACTTAACACAAAATATAAATTTTACCGTCATAAATTTCTTATTTCATACTCTTTATTTAAATTCAATTTATTTAAATAATCAACATAATTCTGCTATTTCTGAAATTACTTAGTACCTAACTTTTTCCCGCAAAAAATACAATTCTCATCAAGCAACGATGCACTTGTCTTATTTCTCAACACGCGTGTTGAATTTTAATGTTGATTTCTCGTTACCGTTATTACACGATCTCTTGAGTACTTACTAATGCCAATGGAAATCAGCGCCGTGGTCTCCAGACTTTTGCATAACCTGAGTGTCCTTTCGGAATATACCGCAGCCCAGCTGCAAAACTATTAGGACTACGCTGGAATGCCTTGGATAAGCCTCCCTTACGACACCCTTCAGACCAGAACACAGCAACGCTTAACACTGCTGTTATTAGACAGAAATAGGTATGACGATGGTGCTTCCGGAATCGAACCACCAAGAGTTTTGCCACCTTCAAGACCTTAACTAAATAATTCACGGTCGAAAATGTTGGTTGAATATAGTATACTAGTTCCTGTCTAAGGCGTATTATGTGTGTTTGTTTAATAAACATTAAAAAATTAGAATATATAGAAGGGTAATATATCTTTTTTACCTCTTATTTGCCAATAACGTTTGAAAGAGAAACATTTAAAAAAGTTGTCTTTAAAATTTACAGGAGGTATTTAGTGAGAAAAAAATATGATAGATTTAGATATAGACCTAGCAATTGTCATATTGTACGAGCACAATGAGACTAACTGTTGGACTAAGTAAGGGAAATCTAATATAATATAATAATAACCAGCTGCGCAACCAAACTACGTTAGGCAAACAGCACTATCATCGAACCAGATCGGCCTTCAAACGATCAATTAAATTGGATGTAAAATTTACCGCAGACAAGTGATAATGGCGCTAGTAGCAATCATTGTGCATACACAGTACAGTAGACACATGCTTGTCTGCAATTTCCGATATAATGCCGTTGTTTGCGAGCACCTGAGCGCCATGTGCCGTTTTACTGCGATCCGACTATGATACCTTACGACAATATTTTACTGCAAAATGTAAAGTTCTCTATATCTTTTACTGAGGAAATGAATTTCAATATAAATAATCTTTAGTCGCTTAGTTAGATAGTTAGTTAGGTGCTACTATTCACTAACTCGCTAAATTGATTAGAAGCTTTTCAATAATTCAGATGTCTGCTCAGAAATAAGATCCACAGCCGTTTTCCGTATTGGGCAGTGACCATTTCAGTACATAATTTTAAAATTAATTACACGTTTCTACATTTTTTTTTATTAATTTGAAGAAGCAAACGAGCATGCAGTCCACCCGATGGTAAGTGGCCACTGCCGCCCATCGATATCTATAAGCAACTTCATATAAAACAGGGAATTCAATTTGAAGTCATTCATAAAGAGTACTCCTCTTTTCCGGAGTACTAAGTAAGTAATCTCATACATATGTGAGCCAGCAACCACACCCTTCAATCGAAACGCAAGAACTAGAATACGCTAGAAATAGGCGTAAAGGTACCACGTATGATTTTTGCACAGTCAGCACTGTTATTAAGAAATTTTTGTTGTAATTCTTATAACAAATCTTATTTCATGGAATTACGGTATCATAAAACAGAAGTAAGCAGAAGCAGAAACTGCTGTACAAAACATACTTAAAATATCATTAACAAACAAACATTAACTAAAGCGGTCTGTAAAATACACGCAAAGATTCCAAAGCCCGAAAAGAGACCGAAAGCAGTAACAGTACAGCATAAGCAATTCATTTAATGACATTAGCGCAGCCATGATCTCATTGTTAACATAGGTTTTATGACTGCCAGTCATTGAGGAAAAGCCAGATAGACGCCTAATTTGAAACATGTAAAAGGTAAAAAAATATTTATGTAGTAGTTTTACGCATGTTATGCATATAAAATATGACCTAAATACTTTTTACTCATGAAACTACAGCTACAGTTTTTTTAACAAACTAATAAGACGGAAGAGATATATGAATACACGACAAAATAGATATAATTCAATACGCAGTCTGTTGCATTTCGTGAGCCAATCAATATTGGCTGTATTGTGATTTGATTGGCGTAAATTAGACACGCGGCTCAGTCGGTAGATTGATCGGCTCATACTGCACCTTTTCAGCTCAGATTACGCGTCGATTGATTTGGTTCTAAGCTCTGACTCGTAAACCATGTAATACGATATGTAAACTCACTAGGTGTGGAGTTATGTATGATAAATTTAACACTGGATGCGGGCACATTATCATTCAGATATTCGGCAGGCTCATTTATTTCAGTAGATACGCTCACTTTTATATAAGGCAACTATCTTAGTTCTCGTGAGTTACAACATATGTGCGATTGGCTTCAGAAAACTTATTTTATATAAAGTTGCTTACAGATGTCAGATGGACTGCAAGGTCGTTAGTTCTGCTAGTTCATTCTAATTGAACGAATGTATTCCCAGAAAAGGTATATTTTTGCATTAGTAGTCTGCTATGTTGCTTTGCCTACGTTCGTAGTGTTATATTAATAGAATATTTAAGCACGGACGGGCTGTAAAACGTAACTGCCCTCATAACATTCGCACTTATCGTATGGAGTAAAGAATTGAATCCCAACCCATTTGCCGCCGAAATTAGATGTTTTATATGCAAATGATCATAAATGTTTAGCACGAAAGCGAAACATTCTAATCATTAATAAATTATGCTTATTTTACTTTACATAACGTTTGTGTAACAAAGTAAAATATTTATTTATACACCTCACGGCTGGGCGTGCATCCCATTTGTCATACATTGATTAAATTTACTTATTGACAGACTTCAAATAATGATCTCATCTCAGCATGTGCGTTAGTAAAACAAAGGCTCATGAATATCCGTCACTCATATTCTAGTGACGAAGTTAAAGAACTTCACAGCGCTGACCGTAGGAATAGATGTCATACTACTTAACATGTGACCAATATAAATGATTAGCAATTTTTCCCGTATTAAATAGGTTTACTATATTTTACTATTTACTTACTAATAAATTATTGCTTTTTTAATTAATATCTATAAACGAAACTAAATAGATAGCAGACTTTTCAAAATTAACGCAAATATAATTGGTAAAATGATACTCATTAATTTAATATATCATTCAAAATTCTGGCTTGTGGCATACGAGTACCCACAGAGATAACAATAATAAAAAAATAAGCAAAATAACTGCTACTACTGCACTCGATGCGAGGATCATTACAGTTACTTCATGAACAACACTTCTATCCATTAAATATCAATCGCTGATAAAATATTAAGGATACTATAGAAATCTAATTATTATTAATGCTAAACAATACGTTGCATAAATTAATATATATGTCAAATTATCGCATCGCTCCGAAATGTTAACATTAAAAATACTGGAGGGAGTATTTCGAATCACGAAGACATTTAATTTATTTAAACGGTCATACGATGTCGGCGGATACATTTTATGTGTCGGTCGGAACAACGCTCATTTTATTCGAGCTCATATCAATGAGCATAAACATGGGACTGAATACGCACATGCTTTTATGGCCGCCTCATAAACCCGTCAGAGGGCGCTGGTCATTATTGGTTGGAGACGTAGATATAATCCGGCGTGTACGATAAAATAAGCCGTTATACATGTATTGTAGATACGAATAATTTTACGACAAGGTATTCTAATGATTACTTTGAGCGATTGTATCCAGATAAGCTTTAATCGAATGGAATGATTTTGTACTACCAGAATACTGGTGTACAATTTCCACTCACAGAAATTCTATTTACCAAGAGTAATGTGCGTGTTTTGAATCATTACTTACCTTAGCTATGACTTAAATTGTTGCAAACCTATATTCAATTAATTTGATAGCTCTTCATTAAATTCTCAGTGGTAAGATCCTAAAAGGGCGCACTTTTATAAGATTGAAGTAGCAAACGAGCATGCAGTACATCTGATGGTAGGTGGTCACTACCACCTATGGACATCTGTAATCGACTTCATATAGAACAGGGGTTCTGTCTGACGTCTATATTAGATGCGTTGCTACTCCAGCGGACTACGTTGGTCGCCTCATAGAAAAGTGAGCCGACCACACCCTGTGACCGAAACGAAAGAACAGCTTCACGCTAGAAATAATTGTAGTGATGGAAACTTCCTATTCGAAGCATACCCGTTCTTGCCTTGTAATTTATGTATGGCAGCTTGTTGGAATAAGTACCCAAGTTCAGATGTGAGATAATAATCCCATAAAAAACATAAATGTAAAAAAGGTCAAGTTCATTACTGTCTACTTAGGTACCAAGTTCTGTATATTATTCTGAAATTTTAAGGTACAAGAATACATAAAGTCTTTAAATAAATTAAAAATATAATTTTGTTATTAAGTAGTTACATAACATATAACAACAATGTTTTCCACT